>APFE030908828.1:227446-258544 GCA_000404065.3 Pinus taeda | reverse complement strand
GTGAATTAGTTGTTTTGCTTTAAGTTTGAGTTGTTTTTAGTTTTTACTTTCTTTTCATTTCGGCAGCAAGGATACTGGGCCATTGTCATTAGTTCACTATTTGATGCATTTATTTCCTCTTAAGAATTGATTTCATTTTAGTTGTTTTAAAAGCTTTCTTTTGAGCACTTTCAAGTTGAGAAAAATCACTGTACAAACCATCACCATCTACACTCCATATTTCACTTTCATCCTCACCATCACACATTAGGGAAAGATAAATCCAAAAACAAACTAAAAAGCTCAAAAACGACAAAATACTAAGGAAATGGTTATCTAGTACATATAGTACACTTCACTTCGTCAGTTTACGAACCCCGGGTTGACATTTTAAATAGCAATTTAGATCACACTAAATTGACCAAACAGTTACATGCAAAGATCGTTTTGGAATCATTCCTCCAAGTGTCACTTTTTTTTAGATTTGTGGCACGCGCATCATGATCTTCAAAATTATTTATTTGACGCATCAGATCTCATTCTTTCACATTGATCTTGGAGATTTGACATCCTACGGCACATCTAGGGCTCTTCAACACATCCAACTCAACTATTCACGAGTAAGTGGTCTCAACTTGTCTTTTTCAGCATTTCTGTTGCTTTTTGTGTTTTTGCTTGTTTGAGTGTTGTTTTCTTGATTTATTTGAATGCTTTCTATCGTTTACATGCATAATAGCTTGTACTAGCACCGTTTCAATTTTCATTGCTATCTCACTGTTGTTGCATGCATGAAACTATTTTGCACGAACAATCGTCGTTTCGGAGACTCGCTTCACCCACATGCACGTTGTTCCTTTTTCTAAATATTTCATTCACTGTTTGCATGAACGATCATTTTCTTCTGCTTACACTCAGTATCTCCATGCATTCACTTTCACATTGGCATTTAGTTTCCTGTCGGCGGGTCTGGGTAGCCTTAGTTTAGACTCTGCCTCACCAAGATAGCTTTGCATAATCCTGAGAGCGAAGGTTCTGCCTTCCCCTCTAGAAATGTGCATTTCTACCCAACAACTATTCCATAGGCCTGCTTTGCATAATCCTGAGGGATAGTAACTGTTGGCCCAAAAACTTGTGCAATGCAATCACTGAGCCTGTAGTCATTGCCAGTAGGAATTGTGCATTGCACAATTCCAGTGGTTAGCAATCAGCCTGGATTGCGCATTATGCAATTCCAACAGCTAGTCTTGCCTCCCGGACAACTCAGACTACCTTTTGCATAGTTTTGGCTCCCAGTCACTTAGCCTCCCAGAAGAAATGTCGCAATCTTTTCCTATGAATCCCCCGGTATGTGTTATGTCATTCCTCCAATTTGCTTTGGTTTTCACTGACAGATTCCTTGCCATGCATGTCTCTTTGTCTCCAGATCTTTCAAGTGTTCATCCACCTCTTAACAGTACATGATCAATGGCCTCCAAGAGAGCAGGATTAAAGAAAACTGACGGAAGTGCAACTGGAGCAACAATTTAGCAAGTGTCATCAAGTCTACTGATTTATGAAGATACCAAGCTGATTCTAGACAAGGACATCAAACTAAAATGGCAGGAGGCCAGTGATGCATTTACAGGAACATTTGGGGAAGACCTCAAATACCACCAGGTATTTGTGAACATTCACAAGTCTGACTTGTATCGGATTGCATACAGATACCTCGCGTTCCCATGCGTGGACATGATACACTGAATCATTTCACACATTGATCTCCAGACAATGAATTTGAGCAGTGTTAGTGGGACGAATATTGCAACCTTCTGGGCACAGGATTATGATGAGATGTATTAGATATCAGAGCCTATAACCATCATGGAGACTCCCTTCAGCTTACCCAGCAACAATGCCAACTCCAGAGACATTTTGAAGAACTGGGTAAAAGATCCAACTAGATTTAGGATGCCACCCAACCAGATCTACAAGACAAAGATAATGTGTAAGGCGTATCAATACTTGGTCATTTTCGCATGTCGACTGTATGGTCAAGAATGCATGGAAACCTTTCCATAGTGTTGGGTGATTGCGATGGACCAACTGGCTAGAGAAGGAAAACCATGTAATTGGTTTGGCATGTTGGGTCATCAGCTGAAGGAATAGGTAACGAGGGCTCGAGAGTCGCCCGAAGGTATGCAAGTAGAAATCTACATGTCCTCCTACATCTTGGATGCATTTTGTGCCCGATAGGAGTTCCCGGGCTTGAAGTCGGCATGGTCACCGACAGAGATTGCTGTGAACACTTATTGTAAGTTGTTGTCTGAATGCAGCTTCAGAGGAGTTATCACATGACTGTCCGATCATTTTTTCACCTTGATTTACAAGATGATATTCGAATAGGATCCACCTTGCATGTCGAAGGAAACAATGGAGGCAATGATAAACATTTCTGGTTGGTATGCCTCATCATCCAGCACCTTCATATGAATGTATAGTGCGAAGAAGTCTCCACAAGCTCTACTGAAGTTTTCCTTGGACATACTCGTCATGTAGGAAGTAGCATATCACATCTCGGTTGGATTGACAGCTAGACTGCACCAGAAGAAGAAGGCACCTTGGACCACTCTTCCATTGTGGATTGGGTTATACAAAATCCGGAGTTTCAATCACGTGGATGTCGAAGCAAGGTAGATGAAGAAGTATCCATTCGACCTCTAAAGTTACAATTCATATGACCCACAGTGTCTTGTGAAAGATCACTGCGCGAGAGTATATTTCAACTAGATCCACAGGGCATTTGATTGGGTAGAGGAGGACCCATGGAGATATTGATACAGTTTATATAGACCTAATGAACAGGTTGGCTTCACTGTGGAGTGGTTAGAAAAGCAACATGAAGTGGCATCTCGGAGAGCACTTGAAGTAGCAACAGTAGTAGAGGTGAACATACTAGTGCGTCACAAGGGCAAGAGGAAGATTGTCAATCACATGGAGGAAGAGAAAATATGCAAGTTCCAAGCAGATCCACTTATAGGGAAAGAAACTATGGCTATAGAGGCGAAGAGGAAACAAATTTATAAGTGAATAGTGCAAAGGCATAGGGAAAAATGGATAATGGAGAAAACAGAGAAGGAGTTGCATGAGTTGAAAGAGAAACTCTGAAAGGAACAAGAGCTGTGAAAATAGGAGAGGGAAGCACAACAAAAACAGGTACAACAAGGGGCACAACATGTGAAAATTGATGAAACAACGCTCGTATAGGTAGTGGACTCATCAAAACAGCTGGCATTAGGTAGACAAGGTGGACCATCGCAGGAGCAAGACTTTTCTCATGAGATAGATCAAGCACTTCTACAATTGGATACGGATATGGAGCAACAAGAATTGGAACAAGACATCGACCTCATGCCCCATCACTGAGAGGTTGACTTACCTGCTTTCCTACATCCAGAATATGAGCAAGTCTCAAGCGACTAAGGATCCTTGGAGATCTTCTGGAAGTAGAGATGCACAACATCTCATTCGACGAGTCTCAACATAGAGTTATGTAGTCTCACAGAGTGTCAACTCTGGATGATCATACATCTCCTACACAAGTTGAGGAATGAGTGATTGTGTCTGACGTGCTCAAACATCAAACAACCTTGGTTGATGCCACCAGAGCATATGCTGAAGCCACTAGCTCAAGTGTTTGTTTTCTGATAGCTGAGAATGAGCGAATGGCTAAGGAGCTACAGACAACCAAGCAAGGAGGAGAGTTGGTGATAGCGTCCACTCGAGCAAAACTCAAGAAGGCAATACTAGATCAAGTACTGTCCCTTGACACAGTTATGCATGCATTTTATTCCAATTTTGGTGCTTTTCACAAGGTAGTCATCCATCTCAACCAATGGTAGTAGCGATGTGTTAGAAGAGAACATATCTTGGAAAATGTGCATGCTGCTGTTGATTACATGCAAACATGGAAGATGAGATACAAGGGAGTCCCGCTTCACTTTCTTAAGATGATGAAGCCCAGAGAGATTGAGCTAAAGGAACATATCCAGAGTCAGATCTAGAACTATGAAGAGCTCCCGCAACTCATCACTAGTATACATGATTCCCATGCATGTGTATTCAAGAGTATGGATGTTGTGTTGTGTGCACATGCGATCCCATCTATTGGGACTATCAACTAGATGAAGACAAAGGCACAGGTCTGACTAGAGCTTGACTCATACTTTGATGAGTTGATGCACATTGCCATGAGCCCAGACTTTCCCATTAGTGCAGACATCATGCACAAGTATGTTTTTGGTTTGTTTGCATTGAAGACAATGATGCACATGCTTTCAAACGAGTTGGACAAAACCTGAGAAGTGTACCTAGATGCTATGGAGGCAAGAGTTAGGTTCCAAAAATATGTCACCTTGGAGCACACAGACACCATCGCGGACTATTGGTCTTGGCATCGGTACGCTACTTTCAACCACAATGAAGATGTCAAAGAGTTGGTCTTCCAACAATTGTTCGAGTCATAGTGACATTTAGCATGGATTTCTCAATCCATTTTGTCTCACATGGGTACATGTACATTGTGATGTAACATCTTGTCAATTGTAAGTTCAAGTGTCGATAGTTGGATGTAACAGTCATAGAGTAGATGAAGAGTCGTGAGGGTAGATGAACTATCACAAGGGGGAATGTCAAGGGTCACCCCACCCACCCTTTTCTATAAATAGTCCCTCATAACTCATTCTATAGGCTTTTGGTCAGCCAAGCTTTTGATAGGAAGATCTTAGAGAGAGCTTGGACAATATTGTAATGAGCCTTGGCTTCTCCACTGTGCAGAGCTAGTACATCTCTTTGGAGGAGCAGGCGGTTGTGTCTATAATGTTCTGCTTTTAGAACTAGCGACTGGACATGGATGTATTGTATGACTGGGACTTACACTTCTTAATATAACAAGAGCCAAAACGTTTCATGCATATGTCGTATTGTATTCTATGCTATTTGGTTTACTCTAAATAATATATGTATATGTTTTCTTATGCATGCATGTATAGCTTTCTGTGTATGTATGTATGAAGCTTTCTGAAATGTGTTGTTGGTTTAACCATCACTTTGGATTGCTAGCTAACTTGCCTTCCATGTTGTGATGCATATTTGCTCGTGTGTTCCCTTCTTAACTCCATGCTATCACATGTTTCCAAGGGGCACACTCATCTCAACCCCCGTGTGTTAGAACCTCTCATGCACCTTCCTTGGCTCACTGCATATGTCACACCCTTGCTACCAACAAAGTTATCTTACTTGCCTCTGTGAAAAATCGCAGTCAAGGCATTACGATACAACCCACTGCTGGGACTTCTACACCAAACGGTTTGAGGTCTAATTGGGACTTCTTACCAGGGAGATCCCCTGACATGTTGGTGGGTCCAATGTCAATGGGGTTGAACCCTTGGATGAGATTTGAGAACAGAATTGTAACCGACTTGGAGATTTGCAAGTTAATCAAATCATCATGAATTCGTCTTCTATAGTTTTGTCTCCTTGTAAGTTTTTCATATGTGCTTATTTCATTATGTATTGCTTCATTTATTTAAGTCTTTATGCAGAGATTTGGGTAAGATCATACTGAGTATCAGTCAGTATTAAATCCCCTGTGAAGTTATCAACTGTTGGGTGTGGAGCCTGATTATCTTCTGTATTCAAAGGTTTCAGCCGGATGTATACCCCATGAAGATTGTACACCCCTCCACGCAGGGGGCTGCCTTGTAAAAGTATAGTACTTTCTAGTTTATTTGGGTCGTTCATTAGGCAGATGATATGACGGTAGAAGTTATGTTTAATTTAGGGTTTTTTGACCTAGAAGGCAACCCCTCGCTATATATGAGGGAATTGTATTGCGTCTACGGATACCTGTATTCTGAGTGAGGAAGAGAGAGGAGATTGAGAGTGAAGAGGGTGTTACAGTGGATTTGCGGTAGGTTGTATCTCTTCAGTTTGCTGGATAATATAATAAAAGAAGGACTAATTGTTTCTCTATGGATGTAGCCCAAACTAGGTGAACCACGTATATCTGTGTCTCTCTTGTTTTATGTATTTTCTGTGTTTATATTTCTGTACTATTTTATGTGTTCCATTGCTCCGTAATATATAATTTTCTAACAACTGGTATCAAAGCCGAAGGTCTATTTGGCTGATAAACTCATAGGAGAGAAGTGTTCCTAGTTTGAGTGGGAGCAATGGCGGAAGATGGTAGGTTTAGGGTTAAAAAATTCAACGGCCAAAACTACCAGCTGTGGAAGATGCAGATGGAAGATTATTTGTATCAGAGAGATTTGTAGCTACCATTGAGCAGAAAGACAAAGAAGCTGACGAGTATGATAGACACAGAATGGGATATTCTTGACAAAAAGGCACTTGGAACAATACGACTGTGCCTAGTAGCATCAATAACGTTTAATATTTCAAGGGAGATGACAACAGAGGGTTTAATGTCAGCATTGGCAAAACTATATGAAAAACCCTCAACCTCAAATAAGGTATTTCTTATGAAGCATTTTTTTATATGAAGATGTGAAAAGGTGGATCTGTTGCAGACCATTTAAATGATTTTAATATAGTTACAGGTTAGTTAAGTTCTGTAGGGGTAAATTTTGATGATGAAGTTAGGGCTCTGTTATTTCTATGCTCATTACCAGAAAGTTGGAATGGCTTAGTTATGGCCATTAGTAACTCTGTCTCTGGATCTAGTACTTTAAAGTTTGATGATGTTGTCGTGCAATCCTTAGCGGGAAAATGCACGGAAAGATCCGATGAGCCATCAAGTAAATGCTTTGATTGCAGAGATCAGCGGGAAAAAAAAAAAGAAAGAAAAAAAGCCCAGGATATCACAGTAAGTCAAGAAAAGGCAGATCCAAGTCCAGATCGGGGATAGTGTGCTGGAAATGTGGGAAGAAAGGACACCTGAAGAAAGATTGCAAGTCTTGGAAGGGAAAAGAAGGAGATGTGCAGCAAGAAACTAATCATGAAGCGAATGTAACAGGTGATGTGTTGCAAGATGCTTTGATTATTTCATGAGAAAATATTATTGATGCCTGGGTGGTAGATTTAGGGGCCTCATTCCATGCTAGACTTGATAAGAAACATTTTCATGATTATGTTCAAGGAGATTTTGGACAGGTTCCATTGGGTGATGATAAACTTTGTAAAATCGTTGGAATGGGTACGGTTTTCATAAAACAATAGAATGGAAATCAATGGCTATTGAAGGAGCTAAGGCATGTTCCAGATCTGAAGAAAAATTTGATTTCAATAGGGCAGTTTGGAGGTGAAGGTTGCGTAACCACTTTCACAGAGAAAACCTGGAAGGTCACTAAAGGATCCCTAGTAATAGCAAAAGGAGGAACGGTTGGTACATTATATTTATGAAATGGTATTTCTAATTCTGTTAATGCTTTAACCTTTATAGGAGAAGATACAGCATTGTGGCATCATAGGCTCAGGCACATGAGTGAGAAGGGAATGCAGTTTCTTCACTCAAAGAAATTTGTTGCTAGGTTTGAAGTATGTTGATTTAAAATTTTGTGAGAATTATGTTTATGGAAAACAGAAGAGAGTCAGATTCCTTAGAGTTGGGAAAGAAAAGAAGAGCTAAAAGTTAGAGCTTGTTCATACAGATGTATGGGGACCCGCTCAGGTATCATCTCTTGGTGGCTCTCGTTATTATGTTACTTTTATTGATGATGCAACCTGAAAAGCCTGGATTTATTGTATTTGAAATAAATATGATGTATTTGATACTTTCAAGAAATGGAAAGTTTTGGTTGAAAATGAGACAGGAAAAAGGTTGAAGTGTCTCAGATCAGATAATGGAGGTGAATATCGCAACAAAGAGTTTGATAGGTATTCTTCTGAGAATGGAATTCATAGAGAGAAGATAGTTCCAGGAACACCACAAGAAAATGGTGTGTTAGAAAGGATGAACAAGACAATCATGGAGCGTACAAGGTGCATGAGATTGCATGCAGGATTACCTTTACAATTTTGGGCAGATGTTGTAGATACTGATGTTTATCTAATAAACAGAGGGCCTTCAAGTTCCTTGGATGACGGTATTCCAAAGGAGGCATGGACAGGTAAAAAGGTAAACTACTCTTTTTTAAAGGCTTTTGGTTGTGAAGATTTTGTCCACATTAATAAAGAAAATAGAACAAAGCTTGAGGCAAAATCAAAGAATTGTACCTTTATTGGATATGATGTTAATGATTTTGGTTATCACTTTTATGATTATGAAAAACATAAAATCATTAGGAGCAGAGATGTAATATTCAATGAAAAGGTCTTGTATAAGAATCAGTTGCAGAAAAAGAAATAGGAAAAAGAAAACAAGGAATATGTAGTTCTTGATGAAATCACTAAAAAAGTAACGGTGCCTGAAAATAATAATAATCAACAACCACAACAAAAGCAACCACCACAACAACAACAAGCACCCCAAACACCTGAAAGTGGTGTTAGAAGATCTACCAGAATAAGTATACCCCCTGAGCGATACTCTCCTTCATTATATTATTTATTGTTGATTGAGTCTGGTGAACCCGAACGTTATGAAGAAGCAATGCAGGTTGAAAGCAAGAAGAAGTGGGAGCTAGCCATGGAAGAAGAGATGCACTCCTTAATGCATAACCAGACTTGGGACTTAGTCAGGTTGCCTGTAGGTAAAACTACATTGCAGAATAAATGGGTTTACAGGCTAAAGGAAGAAGATGGAGGAAAACAGAGGTACAAAGCTAGACTTGTGGTGAAGGGGTTTGCACAGAAGAAAGATATTGATTTTGATGAAATATTTTATCTTGTTGTTAAAATGAATTCAATCAGAACTATTTTAAGTCTAGTAGCAGTTGAAGATTTGCATCTTGAGTAGTTAGATGTAAAGACAACCTTTCTCCATGGGGATTTGGAGGAAGAGATATATATGCAGCAGCCACAAAGATATGAGGTAAACGGGAAGGAGAAACTAGTGTGTAGTTTGAAGAAGAGCTTGTATGGCATAAAATAGGCTCCAAGGTAGTGGTATCTAAAATTTGATAGGTTTATGTTTGAACAAGGTTATACTAGATGTCACTCTGATCATTGTGTTTATCTCAAAAGGAAACATGATGGCAAGTATATTATATTGTTATTGTATGTAGATGACATGCTTGTTGTAGGTTCTAACATGTAGGAAATAAATGTGCTCAAAAGGAAATTGGCAACTCATTTGCAATGAAAGATTGGGGTCTGCAAAACAATCCTGGTATGAGAATAACTAGAGAAAGGAAGAATCACAAATTAACATTGTCTCAAAGTGAGTACATAGAAAAGGTGTTGAAAAAGTTTAATATGCAGAATGCAAAACTAGTTAGTATACCTTTTTCTAGCCATTTCAAAGTTAGTAAGGAGATGTACCCAAAGACCCAAGAAGACATGGATTATATGTCTAAAGTCCCATATGCATTAGAACTTGGAAGCTTAATGTATGCAATGGTCTACACACTGCCTGATATTTCACATGCAGTGGGAGTTGTAAGCAGGTACATGAACAATCCAGGAAAAAACATTGCATGGAAATGAATTGGATTCTCAGGTATTTGAAAGGTACCACAAATCAAGTATTATGCTTTGGTGGTTCAAACATTTCTCTACAGGGATGTTTTGATGCAGATATGGCAAGTGATAGAGATAACAGGAGGAGCACAGCAGGATATGTGTTTACTATAGGTGGAACAACTGTCAGTTGGGTCTCAAAACTGCAAAGTGTTGTTGCACTCTCAACAACAGAAGCAGAGTATGTTGCTACTACATAGGCTAGTAAAGAAATGATTTGGTTACAAAGGTTTCTAGATGAATTGGGTAAGAAGAAGGAGTTGGGCAGGTTATTGACAGCCAGAGTGGCATACATATTGCAAATAACTCTGCATTTCATTCCAAGACTAAGCATATACATCTCAAGTACCATTTCATATGGTCAGCATTGGAAGATGGACAGTTGAATCTGGAAAAGATACACACTAGCCAGAATCCTGCAGATATGTCAACAAAAGTTGTAACCAGGGAGAAACTGAGAATCTGCTCAGTTTTAATTGGTCTTCAAGTATGATGAAGAAGATGAGAAACAACCAAGTCCAAAGTGGAGTCATTGTCTAGCAAATGAAGCAACGGTGGAGTTGCTATAATCAGTCTCCGAGTGGGAGATTGTTGGGTGTGGAGCCTGATTATCTTTTGTATTCAAGGGTTTCAACCGGATGTATACCTTAGGAAGATTCTACACCCCTCCACGTGGGGGGGACTTGTCCCTGCTGTGGGGGTTTAGGGGGGCTAATCCCCCCCGGTTGGGGGGTCCAGGGGCCAGCAGTCCCCTAGTGGGGGTTAGGGGGCAGCACCCCCAAAGCTAAAAATAGATGTAAAATTGCATTGTAAAAGTGTAGTAATTTCTAGGCAATCTGAGTTGTTCATTAGGAAGATGATCTGACAGTAGAAGTTATGTTTAATTTAGGGTTTTTTGCCCTAGAAGGCAACCCCTCGCTATATATGAGGTAATTATATTGCGTTTATGGATATTTGTATTCTAAGTGAGGAAGAGAGAGGAGATTGAGAGCGAAGAGGGTATTACAACGGATCTACTCTAGGTTGTATCTCTTCAGTTTTCTGGATAATATAATAAAAGAAGGACTGACTGTTTCTATATGGATGTAGCCCAAATTGGGTGAACCACGTATATTTGTGTCTCTCTTGTTTTATGTGTTTTTTGTGTTTATATTTTTGCAATATTTTATGTGTTCCATTGCTCTCTAATATATAATTTTCTAACATCAACAATAACTAGGGACTAGATTATAAGACTATCTGTTAGTATAAAATCCCCTATATCAATTAATTGTCACACAAATCTGCATTCATTTAAATATATTTTTTTCAATAGGAAACATTGTTTTCATGTATTCTTTGCTTATAACCAATCAAATATTCTATCTAAATATTTAGCATATACTTCATCAATATTCTACTATTCATTCACTTTAAATCAATTAACTATAGCTAGACAAATAGCAGCCATTTCATCTAGTTTAGTAACTATTAAGGCTTAAGCACTTGTTTTCAATAATTCATATCATTGGTCATCCATAAATTTAAAAACAAACAAAACATTTTAGATGCTCTGGCATGACTAATTGACCTAGAGTCATCCCAGAGGACAACATTAGACTGGCGATGTTGGCGGGGAGCGAAAATTGAACTTTTCCCATGGGACAACGATTAAAAACTTTTTCTTTAAGGTGAATAGATAAATTGTAGGTTGAAAATCATTCACCTTGCAACTCCACTATACCAAGCTGGCTCCTTCAAATCATACCACATCTCACTTTGAATCTCAAGTTATATCTCCTTTATCTGATCCTGAGAGACTGGTGAGAGAGGCCTCATTTAGAAGGAGACTTGAAGCTTCCGCTTCTTCTTTTGCTTTGTTATAATGTGAATATATTTCAGCTTCTGATCCCTTTAACTCTGTTCCATCCCAACTAGATTTGGCTGATCTAACACCTAGGGTTTTAGAACTTTGATTTAAAGGAGTTGATCTACAGTCATCTCCCTTAGTCCAATCTTTGGAATCATACAAGCTTCCTGAAATATTTCCAGATTCTACCAAGTGAGAGGAAGAACTAGATGTACATCTACCATAGCTAAAGCCAATTGATTTTATCTCCCCCACTCATTATACATTCCCATCCACTTCTTCCCAACCTGAAGAAACTTTATATGTATATTCAAACACACTGTTTTGAAAGTAAAGAAAATATTGAAACAAAGGTTAATAATTTAGTAATAAAAACACCTTTGAAAACGTTTAGGGCTCCTCCACTTTCTCATTCTCATTCACCCACTTTCACACCTCCTTCTTCACCCACTACTTCACCACCTTCCCATCATCTTCCACTACATCATCTCAAAACTCTTCTACTGAATCATCTTCGTCTTCTATAATTCAAGCTAGATATGTTTCCCTACATCTTCCCAACCAACTCAACAATTTTCCTGATGGGTATTTGAAACAACTCCCCAGGTTTAATGGTGAAACTTGTTTATCTGCAAAAGATCATATAATTGCATTTTTAGATTTTGCAGATAATATTAATATAGGGTATGAGGATGTATATATGCATTTATTTCTTCAATCTTTAGAGGGAAATGTTAAGATATGGTTTAGACAACTGAGAGCTGATTCCATTCAGTCATGGAATGAATTAACTCCTATATTAAAGAATCAGTGGGGTGTAAAAAACGATCTAGTTTACTATCTTACTGATTTTGAAGAGATTAAAAGGAACCATGGAGAAACTGTGACAGATTTCATTAATTGACTTAATAAACTTTACCACAAAATGCCTCCTGATTGTAAGCCCCTTGTCACAACAACAAAATTTAGGTTTTCAAAATCCTTTGATGATGACTTTGCATTCATGTTGAGGGAAAGGACATCTCCTACCCTTTAGGACATGCAAACCAACACTATATAATTTGAGGCTAACAGATCAACTTCATCTAAACTCAAAGCCAAGGCTGAAAATGCTGAAAGAAAAATGAAAGCTAAGGAGGAAGGATCTTCCTCAAAGACCAAAAACGATGATCAGAAAATAGATGAGATAACATAATTACTTCGAAACCTATCTAACAGGATTTCTAAGATTGAAAATCAGCCTAGAACCATACCAAAAACTACTATTAGACCACAAACTTAGTTTAGAAGATCCCCTCAAACTCAAATTTTACAGAGACCTAACACTGGTCAACAGATCCAACCTTCTGTGATGATTTATGACCAACAACCAGATGAAATTGGACCTATAATTTTCGAAGATATAAATGATTTTGATTCTTCATCTGTACATAATTCTATTGTTCTTCACCCTTCAAATGAGTTTTCCCAAAATCAAGAAGACAATCAAATTTCTAAATGTCAGGCCTTATTTGAATTCCTAATTGGAGAATTAAATAGAAGATACGATCTTAGACCTAGGTCAGGGCTGGGTACACCTTCAAAAAGTCCCATTCAAAATGAACCTCAGTTAAAATTTATTGAAACCCAGACAACTTCCATTCAACCATTAAATCAAACAGGTGAAACAAGCCAAATTGATAAAACTGTTTTGACAACCTTCAATGTTGAAAGAGAACTAGAAATAGTTAAAATACAAATAATGTCAAAAAATCTAGGGTATAAGAACCAAGTTTCAAAATGGATTCAGTCATCCAGTATGGATGTTGAAGGGGATGTGATAAGCCTGCAGGACGAAAAACCCTTAGTAGTTTTTGGTCCTGGCTTTGACATGATAAATGAGAATGTGCCACCATTTTATGTGACTATGAAAATTCATGATTTTTCTGCTATATAATTGTATGTTAAATTTTGGGGTTTCCCATAATCTAGTGCCTAAACTGATCATGGACAAACTATAATTAGAAGTCACTAGAACTTACCATGATCTTTACACTTTTGACTCCAAGAAAGTTCCTTGTCTTGGACTCATTAAAGATTTGGTGGTTACCTTAGCTCAGATCCCTCTCAAAAGTGTGGTTTTAGATATAGTAGTCACTGACATCCCTCCAAAGTTTGGCATGTTGCTGTCAAGATCTTATTGTGCTAAGTTAGGAGGAAGCCTACAAATGGATATGTCTTATGCCACTATTCTGGTTTATAGGGGTGAGCATCTCAGACTATATAGAGAGGTCATATTTATGAATACTATTTGTAGAGTTGATCAAGCTAGGAATCATCCTATTTATGATGTTGACCAAGACTTTGGGTGTTTTGAACTATCAATAAATAATTCACAAAATACTCAACTTACTATTGAATATATTATTGATCAACCTAAAACCATTGAAACTGATATTTGGAAATTGTACTTTGATGGTTCTTGCTCAAAGGAAGGAGCAGAAGCTGGAATTGTATTAATTTCACCAGATAAAGAAAACATTACCCAATGATACAAACTTGAATTAGATGTAACCAATAATGTAGCAGAGTATGATGCTTTTCTGCTAGGATTGGAGTTAGCAAGAAGTCTTAAGGTGCATAAATTAAGTGCATAAAGTGATTCTGAGCTTATTGTCAAACAAGTTAGGAATCAATGCCAAACCAAGCACCCCAGACTAAGATCTTATAGGAATTAAGTTTGGGATTCAATTGAAAATTTATTTCAACATTCAATATTACTACTATTCCTAGAGATCAAAACATGCATGCATATTCCTTTGTTGTTTCTGCAACTTCCTTTAAAATCCCTGATAAAAAATGCTTGTCCAGTATCAAATTCAAGTCAAGTATAGACCATCTATTCCTGACAATCTTAAGTACTGGCAAATTTTTGATGATGTCGAGCAACTAATGTTTTTTTTTCAAGTGATAGATGAATTCTCAAACATGCAAGTTGAGGAAGAGCCACTTCATACTCTTGAAATTGACAAGGAAAATCAAACACCACAATTTGATTCTAAAATTGTTGATCATGGCATTATCCAACTCTCCAACAATTGTATTCCAAGAGGGTTAATCCCTCTTGAGAATCTCTTTGATCATTATGATGTCCCAAAAAATCCACTTTCTGATTCACAGGAGGAAAATATTGAAATTTATAACATTGGAAGTTCTGAAGAGATCAAAAATGTTAAAATTTATGCATCTCTATGAATAGAAGCTAAAGACAAATATTTAGCCCTCCTTGAATCCTGCAAATATGTTTTTGCCTGGTCTGATAATGAATTAAAAACATATGATACATCTCGTATTGAACACAAAATTCCATTAAAACTAGAGGAAAAACTTTTCAAACAAAAATTGAGGAGAATTAATCCTGTCCTTCTTCCTGTAATTGAAAAAGAACCAAAGAAGCTACTAGATGCTAAAATAATACTTCCATTAAGATATTTAGATTGGGTAGCCAATCTAGTTCCAGTGAGAAAAAATAATATTGAAATTAGATCATGTGTGGATTTTAGGAATTTGAATAAATCTTCCATGGAGGACAATTATCCATTACCTAAGATGGTTGAATTACTTCAGAAAGTTTCAAGAGCCCAAAGAATTTCCACGTTAGATGGTTTTTCAAGATATAATCAGATTATGTTTAATCTAGAGGATAAAGAAAAAACTGCATTTACAACTCCATGGGGCACATTCATGTATGCCTAGATGCCTTTTGGGTTAACTAATGCTGGAGCCACATTTCAACGTGATATGGACCTTGCATTTGTAGGTAAGACCAACAAATTTGTTGTTATTTATTTAGATGATTTAACTGTTTTTACCAATTCCGATGAAAAGCATTTGGAGAATTTGACAAAGGTTTTTGACAAGTGCAATAAGTTTGGGGTTTCTCTTAATCCTAAGAAGTCTTTGTTTGCACTTCAGGAAGGAAAATTGCTCAACCACATCATTTCCAAGGAAGGAGTAGTCATTGATCCTAAAGAGTTTCAACAATTTAGGCACTCATATTATGAAGGAACAAGAAGGAAGTTCAAGCTTTCCTTAGCAAAATTAATTTTTTAGGAAGATTTGTCCCTAAATATGTTGAAATAGTTAAGGACATAATTGATATGCTGAAAAAGAACCATGAATTTAAATGGATTGTCCTTGCTAGGTATGCATTTGATTAGATTAAAAAGGCCATTGTAGAATCCCCTATCAGTTTTGGTATGGACTGCACCACAGATCACTAATGACAATGTAAAGAAGTTGCACTTAGTTACTTCTCTGCAGGATCATGCACTAACATGGTATATTAAGTATTATATTGACCATCCTTTAGCAGTGCTAGCAGATACTAAGGATGCTTTAAGCAAGGATTTTAGTAACCCTAAGTTTGACTTGTAGTCAGTCGTTGGATTTAAGGAAATCACGATGAGGTTTGGTGAGACGCCTTGGGAATTAGATGAAAGGTTGAAATGTGTGATCCACAAAGCTAATATGCAGCTTATAGATGGCTAGCACCACAAGTGATTTACAGCCTCACTTCTGCCCCACCTAAGGATTGCTTTGTCACAATAGAAGATAGGAACTCAGGCAGAAGACTTGGAAATCGCGATGAGATTTCACAAGAGATATATTTAGGATGCGACTTTGGGAGTCCAATAGATTCACTCGCAACTACAGAACCTCTTCTTGGAACTGCAGGGCTTGAAAAAAGAGAATGAAGTTAGGCCAAAGGTGTGCAAGGAAGTCCAGTGCCTCAAGTGTAAGAGCCAGAGGCATGATAAAGACCATTTCCCTGTCTTTGCAAATTATATTACAGGAGGGGGATTGATGGTCTTGAGGCAGGAAGCCTCTGTGGGACTGAGTGCGGGGCCAGCGCTATGATGTGCTATTTCTCAGGTGTCTGGAAAACATCTCATGGATAATTGTCATTTGCTGCAAAATTTTGTTCAAATGCCACAACAATTATTCTGCGATTTCTGCAAATTGGTGGGCCACGATGAGTGCCACTGTTGTATCTACGAATTGATGATGGAAAGGATGCCTACTTATCGAATGCAATAAGAAACTCAACCTCTGGATCAGGGCACTGGGGGAATGCACAGAGGATATCAGGGGCGGGGACGAGGCTGAGGAGGAGGAGGATATGGCTGAGGTCGCAGTCAGGTTATTTTCTATAATTGTGGGACACTAGGACACTACGAGTGGGAATGCCATAATCAAACATGCCCGTCATGTCAATATTGTACTTAGTTTGATCACACTATTGAAAAATTCCCTGTGCTAATAGCTAAGATGCAGGAGAAGAAGGTGTAGCCTCAGCACCCTATGCAGAACTTCCAAATGATGAGAGCCGAGCCCCACGTGGAATATCTGAATGTAAATATCGTGCTAAGAAGTGGAGAAACAATAGGGGATGATAAGGGGAAACATGCTAAAGAAGACGGATGGGTTCGCAAGGCCCCAGAAAAGGAAGCATGTTTTTATTTGGCGCGCACGAAGGAAACATTTATGGAAGCCAAGAAAAGCTTCGTTGAGGCATCTACTTCAGGAAGTCAGAACAAAGTAGCAGAGACTAGCATGCCTACAGAGGTTGATCCCTCTGTGCTTACCACATTCCTGGAAACTTGCATGAAACTTCTACGCAATAGAAAGGCTGTGAAGGGTTTGCAGGAGTTGATAAACAAGTGTGCTAGTAAAGAAAACACTCCTGATGGACATCACATAGTATGAAAAATCAGAAACCATAAGGCAAGAATAGGGTGTGAGATGAGACTGAACATGCAGATAGGAGATTATGAGATGGAACAGGTTATTTTGGATATGGGGTCTAACGCAAACATGTTGCTTAAACAAACATGGGATAGGCTGGGGAGACCTACGCTGCAGTGGTCTCTGATCCAGCTTAGAATGGAAAACCAAAATAAGATCATCCCCATGGGTCAGTTACATGGAGTAACAGTAGATATCGAAGGTGCGAGTGCGTTGGCTGATTTTGAAGTAATAGAGATCGTTAATGATAGTAATCCATATCTCGCGCTCCTAGAAATTGATTGGGCCATTGATATGAATGGAGTCATCAACTTGAAGAAGCAAACAATGTCGTTTGAAAGGAAATCGCTTCGGGTAGTAGTACCATTGGACCTCGCAGAGGGACCGTGCTATATTGAATCAGTCCACGACTATGAAGAGAGTGATGATGACTTGGATCATATCTACAAAATAATGACGCGAGACTAAGACTGGGTTAATCCAATAGCCGATGGAAGGTTTGCATGGGACTGGGAAAGTTCTTGTACCTCGGATTCAGATGAAGAACTTGAGCATTAGCAGAATAGGTTGCATAAAGTATTTACACTACGTTGTAACATGATGACTAAATTCGTTGCGTTGTGTCATCGGAGGTAAGAAATTTACCCTATTATGATGGTTTAACTGACGTAGATAAGTTTTTGGATGCCTCTGAATGAGAAGTCCATGAGGATCATCAGTTCTAAGCACTAGATTTGGCGCTGTGCACTACACCCGCATAATGGTGGGGTATGCAAAAGGACAACTTTGATGAATGGCGAGATTACAAGAGGATAATGAGGTTGCGATTTGGTCATCCTAAAGTTCGAGTAACTGAAAAATACGATGGGAGAAATGATCCATGCAATCATTTAAAAAATTGGACTAAAGTTTATGGCATAGAGCCACAACCAGAGTGTTTGCACTTATTCTATCATACTTTGGATATAATCCCTATGAATTGTTACCTAGAATCGGAGCTCCGCCACAACATTATAGAGTGGGAAATATTAAGGGAAGGATTGTTAATGACCTTCAATTTTATAGATGGGTTCGAAAGCTTTGATGAAGCTTTGCAGGAGGTCAAGGCAGCAATCTTCAGAATAACGCAGGATCCTTTGGATTTGGTACAGCCCAATTGGATCACCCAATTGCGCCATGCCCTAGAATGATATATTGTGACCGCTGAGGGGGAGGATGAAGATCCAAGAAATATCAATATTCCAGAGGCAGCAGGTCATCGCGAAGTTGAAGGTCCACAAATAGAGAACCCGGATATCACCGCGCCATTGAAAACCAAGAAGGTAAACATTGGTACTGAAGCAGAGCTAAAATTTACAAAGATCGGGGACTATGGGATGAAACCATAGTGGATAAAGTGGTTGAATTAATCCGTGAGTACCAGGATCTTTTTCCTACCAAGTTCTCAGACTTGAAAGGCATCATAGGTGACTTGGGTGTGATGAAAATTACTTTGAAACTGGCCGTGAAGCCTATTAAGTAGAGGTCATATCACCTTAATCCCAAGTACAAGGAAAAGGTCCGTTTGGAGTTGGATAATATGCTTGAGGCATGAATTATGGAACTTGTGAAGGAATCTGACTTGGTGAGCCCGATGGTGGTTCAAGAAAAGAAACATAATGGTGAAATAAGAATTTGCGTAGATCTCAGGAAAATTAATGATGCCTACATCCATGATCCTTTTACGACAATGTTTACTGATGAGGTATTGGATAAAATTGGAGGGTAGTAGGTCTACTCATTCACTGATTGATTTTCGGGGTACCATCAAATCAAGATCACGTCGAAGGATAGAAGCAAAACAACCTTCACCACTGAATGGGGTTGTTTTTTGTATACTGTCATGCCATTTGGATTCAAGAATGCGCCTGCCATATTCTCTCGCGTAGTTATAGCAGCGTTTAAAGAGTTCATCCATAAGTTCTTAGAAGTATATTTTTATGATTGCACAATGTTCAACTTAGTGAAGCACCATGCAACAAGTCTGCGCCTAATACTGTATACATGCCACAGACACTAGATCGCACTGAACCTGAAGAAGTGTTTGTTCTGTGTCCCCTTTGGGATCTTGCTGGGTCATGTGGTGTGGAAGCAAGGGCTGATGGTGGACCCTACCAAGATTGTGGTGATAGTAAATTTGGAGGCTCCGAGAAGTGTCAAGTAGTTGTACGCAACGCTTGGAAATATCGGGTATTACAGAAAATACATCAAGGCTTATGCCCAAATTACCATGCCCATGGAGAAACTACTGAAGAAGGACACTACGTTCTATTGGGATGAAGAATGTTAATGTATTTTGGATGTATTAAAGGAGAAGATGGTCACCACACCGATTTTGGTCTTCCTGGATTGGAAGAAGGAATTCCATGTGCACGTTGATGCCTTGTGTATTGCGTTGGGAGAAGTGCTAACACAGGCTACTGAAGGAGAAATGGACCACCCTATAGCCTTCCCGAGCAGGAAATGATCAAAATCCGAGAATAATTACTCAATGACAGAGCATGAAGGATTGGATATTGTGTAGATGCTTCAAAACAACAGGCACTATCTGTTGGGCGGACATTTCAAGATGTACACAGAACATTATGCATTCAAATACCTGGTCAATAAGCTTGTGTTGGGGGGGAACATCTGCCGATGGCTATTGCTATTTCATGAATATGACTTTGAGGTCATTTTGAAGCTAGGTAGGTTGAATGAAGGACTTGACCGTTTGTTATGGATTGAGATAGGAGAGGACCCCACTAATTTGGAGGAATTGATGCCCGATGTGAAACTCTTTGCAGTGTGCATAGCAGAGAATCATTTTGCAGATATTATCCACTTTTTTACTATAGGGACGGCTCCAGAAGGGTATACCGGTTAGCAAAATAAGGAACTAGTGGTGTGCGCTGTAGATTTTTCAGTGATTGCATGACATTTGTATAAGATGGGTGCTGAAGAGATCTTGGGAAGATATGTGCCTGACTTTGAGAGAAATAGCATCCTTGCGGAAGAACATGGAGGGGTTGTGGGAGAACATTATGTAGGAAAGGCTATGGTGTAGAATATTTTGCATGCAGGTTCGTGGTGGTCTACATTGCATAAAGATTCCAAAGCATATTGTAGGACATGAGATGCATGTCAGAGAATGGGTAGACCATTGTGGAGGGATAAGCTGCCACTGAACCCTGAGGTATCATTGTAGCCATTTGAAAAATTGGCAATTAACTTCATAGGGCTAATTTACCCCCCAAGCAAGAAGATAGGTGTTGGCTATATCATCACTGCAATAGAGTACCTAACCAAATGGGCAGAGGCAAAGCCAGTGAAGGATTGTACAGGGACTATGGCAGTGAAGTTCTTGTTTGAGTATGTGTTAACTAGATTTGGCTGCCCAAAAGTATTGATGAGTGATCAGGGTACGCACTTCATAAATGAAACAATCAGCTCACTGACTGAAGAGTTCTAGATTTATCATAAAAAAAGCACACCGTATCATCCTTAAGCTAATGGAACAATTGAGGCCTTCAATAAAATCTTGGAGAATGTGCTAACAAATATTTGCAACACGCAGCGAAATGATTGGGATGTACACATACCTGCAGTGCTATGGGCGTACAAGACTACTTGTAAGAAGATGATATGACATACGCCTTTTCGATTCGTCTATGGCATAGAAGCTGTAAGCCTATGGAATATATCTTGCCTAGTCTATTCATAGCATCTTTCACAGGGATGGCAGATCGCAAAGCCTTGGAAGAGCGTCTCAAGCAACTGATGGAGCTTGAGAAAGACAGATTCTTGGCTGGATTCCATCAGCAAGTACAGAAGGAACATGAAAAGGCTTGGCACGATCGACACATCAAGTTGCGCACATTCAAGGTAAATGATTTGGTTTTTTATATGATAGTAAGTTCGCTAATTTTCCAGGAAAATTTCAGAGGCACTGGCTTGGGACATATGTCATCAAAGAAATTACAGATGGAGGCATAGTTCAGCTCACAAAGCTGAATGGAGAACCTTTTATGGGAAGGGACAATGGAAGCCTATTAAAGCCATCTACAGGAGATCTAGGTCAATGAATATATGATGGCAGGACAGTCTTAGTGCTCCAAGCAGTTGCAAAGGTGCATGGGACTATAAACTACACTGCCCGAATTGGAAGATTATGCGACAGGAGGGATGCGTACAAAATGGTGAAGTTACAATATAATAAGCTTCGTAAAGGGAGCTACGCTACAAAGGGAGGTGTCATGCAACACAACATGGAAGTGACCGTTGGAGTCACTATTCATGATTTGACAGCTAGAAGACGGTTAAGAGGAGTGGGTTTGCGGCATTTAAGGCCAAAATCTTTGAAGATCTGCTGTTAAAACAATGTTAATGGACAAATTTTGGGGGGAATGATTGGATTTGAATTCAAAATCCCCTATAAATTACGCGTGCTGGCCCAGTAGAGAACACTTTGCACCCTTAGAGTTTTTGAGTTGTGATGTATCTTGCTTATGAATCATGCATTCTTCGAGGATTTGGTCACAAGCCCTACTTTTGATCATTTACAAAGTTAACCTGGAAATTCATTTGTGATACCATGTTAGGACCAGACCCCGTTGAGTCTGCAAGCACTGGGGGAAATGTTGCATCTGAAGGAGCTGCTCCATAGGTTGTGAGCATGGAAGCTCCAACCCCTGTGCCTACGATGCCGAGGTCATCTAGGTCGAAGCCCACCGTTGTTAAAGAGACCTAAAAACCAAAGAAATACAAACAGAAGAGGTCTGTGCCAGTGTGTGAGTTTCCCAGGAAGCATACTGCAACTCAGAAGCAGAAGATGGACAAGCAATCTGAGAAGGTTGTGGATTTGGAAGCTAAACATGGCATCGAGGATATAGACGCTGAGGGAGCGGAGCCCCTCACCAAGCTGCCTGAATATATCCCTACGCGTAAAGGGAAGGCGAAGGTCCCCAATGACCCAGACTCGGATAAGTTCCTCATTCATGCATCCCTGTTGTCGGAGCAGATGACCTTCGAAGTTTCGCGCCTTGTGCAGACCCCCTATTAAAAATTGAAGATTGGGACCTAGCCGACCATGAGTGGTTCCATCACCTTAAGATAGACAATTATATGAGGTGTGTTTATTACCCAGACTCAGGTGTCACTGAGTTGGAAATAGTTGAATGGGTCTGCAGAGTGGAGAACTCCAGGTTGTTGAACTTGTTGCGGGTGCCCCACTATCACCGCACTAATATTAACACCACTTGTGTGCGGCAGTTACTTACTGTCATGCATTATGGGTGACTATGGCTTGGTATCCCTATACCCATCATGGACATGCTCATCCATAGGATCATGCACCTGCGGCATCAGGGTTTGAATCTGGCTAAGGAGATTGGCAGAAATGCAGGAGAAAGAGACTTAGTGGAGAAAATGAAAAATGAGTTTGAGCTTGTGAAGAAGTTGCACGACTATTCCATCATGTCCATCAATGATACCGTAGTGAAGATTGCCACCCAAATACTGGTTAGAAAGGTTATGAGGAAGTGCCACACGAATGAGGTTCTAGCGCTTATGGTATCATTAGCTGCACAATGCGTGAAGGGCTTGCAGTTAACTGGTCGTGGTACTTATGTAGTGAATTCCTCATAAATTGTCGCGACATCCAGGATGAGAGAAAGCCCTTCCACTATGCGTGCCTACTACTCTCCACCATGTTGGTTGCATGGGAGATACCGGAGGACAACCAGTTTCCACCATTGAAGGAAGGATTTATGAAGAACGTGCAGTTTTCCTCCCTCTGGGCCACGAAGGACCCTGCGTGGGTCACAGAAACTAAAATATTTTGGGTGTTGATGGAAGCGAGTTTTTGCATGGCCATCAACCAACGCCCAAGGTTGTCCTCGACCCTGTATGAATATTTGTCAGCATATGTTGCGTTCAAGGTGGATTTCCATTGCGTCTACATTTAGGCGTGGAAGGAACTACAACAGAAGTGGTTTGATTTACCGTATTTGGTCACTGAGGATGCCATCCAAGAGATCATCAAGTGATGACCAGCAGAATAGTGCACCCCATCAGACTTGGATGCAGGTACCAACAAGGGCACAGGGAGCTTAGCTGAAAAGAAAAGGAAGGATGTAGCAAAACAAGTGGCGCAAAAGTTGTTCGCGCAACAGAAGAAGGAAGCTGAAAATGAAAAAGGAGCGTGTTTCAAAGTCGCAGGCTGAGCAAGAATAGCACAACTCTGAGCAAAGTGGCAAATATGCTTCACCCGAAACTAAGGAGGAAGAGCAGTCTGAGTAGGGCAGCGAAGGAGATGAGGGGCAGAGCACCCCATTTAGGCTAAGGAAGTGCAGAGAAAAATAGCAGGAGGGTTCCCGCAAAAAGAAGAAAAAAAACGTAGGTGAATCCCTTAACCTTGACAGAGGGCAATCTCGATGGGATCAATGACAAAGTGCACGATACTACAACCAAACTGTTAGAACAATTCGAGGAACAATACATGCAGAAATTGGGGAGCATCCAGAAGGATCTATACGAACTTGAGATCCAAACTAGCAGAATATAGGTGGGCACAGGTCAAGTGAGCTCAACACAAATGAGCCTGGCACCGAGGACAAGTTAGGCTACAAAACTGGTGTGGATAATGGAGCTTAGATCAATTGCGCTACCGGAAGGGTCCCTACACATGGAATCGGTTGATGACCGAGTTATTTTGAGCACCCTTAAGGATGTCGTGTTAAAAATTGCAACGCTCCCCAACGAATTTCTTCATGTGCTGCAGGTAGGAGTCACAGAGGAATTAAGAGCTCGGGAGCGGTGCGCTTTCAATTCATCGAGAAGAAACAAACCCTGAAAGAAAGATATAATATCCAGGCGCAGAGCTCCAAGCTGGCGGCAGCAGTGGTAGAGGCGTGCAGAACAATTCTGGGGTTACACATACTCAAGGATGCACAATCAAAGGCCAAGATCTAAAAATCAGCTGCAAGTGTCCGCGAAGCAAAGGCAGAGGTTGCGGGAGTTTAGTTTGAACTGAAAATGAATATCACAGAGCTACAACTTAAATCATAGCCTTTGACTCCTCCCGAGGTCAGGGAGCAACATAGAGCAACTGTAAAAGCAAGTATGACCACTCTGAATGCCACAAAACTGACTGCTTAACCTTATTCGAACAAGCCATGGAATTAGTGATGACCTTTGTAAGAAGAATCAACCCTGTAGATCTTAAACATATCGGTTCACGAGCTGCAAAAGCAATATGATGAGGTCAGGGCAACAATGCACTCAATTAATCTAGCTCAACGCCTTGCCAAGTTGCAAGAGGGGAAGCAGCTCCTTGCACAGGTGGAAGCAGATCAGAAGAAGGAGGTAGTACTTAAGGCTAGGGTAGGCCCTTGGTTAGATGAGGCTTGCTAAGTAACAACCAACATTCAGGGGAGGCTAACAAGCTTGCAACAAACAAAACAAAAGATCAAGTTGGTCGCGAAAGGTCTAGCTACAGAGGCGCTCGTTGAAGAATTCAAGCAGGTTGCTACACAGAGCGCTGCTGAAGTTGCAGTTGTATAGATAGAGTTGGGGGATCTTCGTAGCAAGATCATTGTGCCAGCCGAGTGACTTGAGGGCAACTCACGACCTTTGTGTTGGGGGCTTGTTGGGATGGGGTCCCCTAGGTTAGTACTAGGGTTAAAACCCCAAGTTGATGTAAATTTTGGTAAAAATATGTAAAGTCTCCACAATTTGTGGATGCGGAGCACGTAGATAGTTAAAAGTAAAAAGGGGTTTCAGCCCCTTATCTATGTAAAGTTGAGTCAGTTTGGAATATCCAACCATGGTTCGTGGACCATGGGATTGTATAAATAGGTGTGTCTTAGAGTGTCTAAGGCATGTAAAAAAGGAAGTAATGAATAATGGGTCAATAGAAGATAGCGCAAAAGTAAGTCTTAGAGGAAGGAAAGGCTCTGCAGCTAAGTGTGCAGGGTAGTTTGGAGTTTGTAACCTCATATTGAAGATAAATAAAGAATACTGTTGGAGAAATTCATATGTTTTATCTGTTTACTTTTTTTTATTTATGTTTATAATAAATGATATGATGAAATAATGTCTTTATGAAATAATGATGTATTGGTGTGTGAATCTATTGGCCAAGTATTATTAATTGAACACATACATGTTAATCATTTACGTGAAGATTATAATACATTCTGTTATGTTTATTGAATATTTAAGAGCATCTGGGAAAATTCTAATCTAAGGCTAATGTGTGGGGTGCGTAAGTAGCTGATTCCTCTATTAAGGGTCCGCAAAAGCCAATTGTAGACCTTCGCAGAGGTCTAGAGGCCGTTTGAAGGAAGTTACAGAACCAAGCCCTAAGGTCTTGTAGATCTGTGTGAATATAGATCTAGGGCATAAAAGGACATCACACCGATATTTGGATGCAGAAACTTGGTTCCAACACCCCCCATACTTCTTTGGGTGAGACTTCAATCCACGCTATGTGGGTTGATGCCGAAAGGGCTAGTAGTGTAGGGTTTTGTTTGGCACAATTAACTCCGAACTTGGGTCAGGACCCACTAAGCCAACACCTATGTACCCAATACTGTTGTCAAAATTGTTTTAACTCAGCTTGACACTGATGGAAGGAGAGGGAGATGGATAACTAAAATTTTAGAGTCTGATATCATCATCAAGACTACTAAACTGGTAAAAGGTCAAGGCCTTGCTAAGGTCCTTGCTTAATTCAATTGTAAGATCTTAGGAATAAATTCTATTTTTAACATCCTAGATGAGAAGAATACACAAGAACCTTTTGCAACCCCCACACAAGAGAATCCACAAGAACCTTCTGAAATCCCCATACAGGAGAATCCACAAGAACCTTCTACATTAGATCAATCAATTCTGACTCACATTGATGAAAAATTTTGTTACTAGATTGGTACTTTGACATTGTGAACTTTCTTAGAGAATTTGAATGTCCAACTGAATTTGAAGGTTGTAAAGTATTTTATTGTGAATGAAAATTTGTATTGGAGGATCCTCTTAACATCCTTTTAATTTGCCTAATAGAGAATGAGATAGAAGGGCCATTGATGAATTTCATGCAGGAATTTGTGGAGGCCACTATGCTTGGAGGGCCACAACTTACAATATCTTAAGGGAAACATTTTATTGGCCTACTCTGTTTGCACAGGTGGGAGAAAAGGTTAGGAGTTGTACACAGTGTCAAATGTTTGCTAGAAAGTAGAGATTAGAAGCTCTTCCATTGGTTCTAGTCTTAGTCCAAGCACCATTTTTTCAATGGGGATTGCATTTCATTGGTGAAATTTATCCTCCATCAAGCAATCAACACAGATGAATATTGATTGCTACAAATTACTTTACCAAAGAAGCCATTCTAGTAAAAAATGCAACTAATACTATTGTTATCAAGTTTATTGAAGAATATATACTGTCTAGATTTGGATGCCCCCATCAAATAGTGATAGACAATGCACAAGCATTCAAAAATACTAAGATGATAGAGTTCTGTCAGAAATATCAAATATTTTTGCATCATTCTATACCATACTATCTACAGGGAAATGGACTAGCAGAGTCCTCAAACAAAAGTTTGATTAAAGTGATAAAGAAAACTTCTGAGGATCATAAAAGGAGTTGGGATAATCATCTCATTTATACACTTTGGGCCAACAATATTTCACCCAAAAGATCAATAGGTAAATCCTCTTTTTAGCTTGTTTATGGAAAATAAGAAATATCTCCCACACATTTAGCCTTTCCTATTTTGAAGTTTTTGCAAGAGTTAAATGAAGAGGTTGATGACTTCTCTCAAAGAATAAATCAGATCATATAATTGAATGAGGATATAGATGAAGTACATTACAAGCTTAAGGAATATTAGAGTAAAATGAAAAGCTTGTTTGGTAGGAAATCTAGGGAAAGAGATTTGAGGCAAGGTGATTTGGCACTAAGATGGGATGCTAGAACAGAAGACAAAGAGAAACATGGCAAGTTTGACAACCTTTGGTTGGGACATTCTACCATTGCTGAGGTCAAGGGTAATAACACTTTCATTCTATAGAATTTGGAGGGAAAGTATTCCTCATTTCATGTCAATGGGAAGTACTTGAAGCACTACATTCAATATTGAAAGGTTTCCATTCATTCACCATTGTATTATACTAGAGAGTTTTATTTTACTTGCAGTGTGTATTTGTTTCAATAGAGGCCCCATTAGCTCGAGGAGAAGGCACATGGATCTGCAAGTTATCTGAATCCTGCAAGAGGAATTAGTCCCTAGTTGGAGCCGATGTTGTAACATGTTTTATTTTTATAAGTTATTTTTTGTTTTATAAAAGAGGGTATGAAAAAATAAAGAAAAAATGAAAATATGAAAAAATAGAAAATAAAAAGGGATGAAATAGAACCCCATGAAAAGAGAATCAACAAATTTGTAAAAGTGTGCTTGTTTAAATGCCATTTCCTTAATAAATTCCATTGTAATAAATAAAGGTCTGTGTGCAACTTGCTTTTATGCCACATCCTTTTCTTCTGATCTGAATCAAATTGTTTAATCTTAATCAAATCATTTAAATTTTTGTTCTCGATTAGAGAATAAGTTCAACCAAACAGTTTAATCTTGGTTGAACATTACAAATTAGGATAGATTAGGACAAATAAAAGGCCTAATATGCTAAAAATTTGGCCTAAGTTATATTATATTAGTTTGAAATCAATGAAATAAGTTAAATAGGGTTTGCTAGTCTAAACGTGCCCAAAATAGATTAATCTTTAATTAGTGCTTGATTACCTTTTTAAAGGGTGATTATTTCGTTTGCAATATAAATAGGTTTATATTGTGTTTATCCAAAGTCAAATACGACAAATTGTTTTTTCGGCAAGTGATAAAATGTGAGAAAGAACTGACGGTGATCCGCGTGCCCGCCCAAATCAACGGTGGGGAAGCCTCTTTGCACCCCCTCGCTGTGATACGAGATAATGGTGGGGGGGTACGAAAAGTGGTTTTTCCCACGTGCCCCCCTCATGTACGTGTCACCTCCTTAGTGCTTCGCACCCCGCTCGCTCCAAATTTCTTACCAATACCCCCCCCCTCTTCTGAAATCCACCATCAAACTTCACACATTTCCCGATACTATGCCAACGATAACTCCTCTTGCGCCATCTGCCTCCAACCGGTCCCGTTGCTGATCTTGCCTCCCATTGATGCATTAAATTCCTAATTAGTCAATAAGCAATGACCTCTGCTATAATGGTAGCCTTAATCCTTGTTAAATATTCTTTTTCCTTGTTACATCAACCTTTCTTAAACTACTCTTGCACTATTTTTTTCACTATTCTATTTACTGTTCTATTCTGCAGATTCTCTGCCGAGCCAAGCCTGCAACAATAAGCGTCCTTTGAACAGTTCCTTTGCAATTTTTTTGCCATTCACAATTATAGTTCTGTTATACCATGGCTCCAAAGAAAAAGGACAAGCTTTATGTCAACTCCTCTGTAACACAGGAAACTCCAAAGGCCTTTGATGCCTTGGACCTAGACCATATCACATTAGCCGATCAATACTTTAAAATTGTAGATATTGAATGTGAATTCGACATGTTCGAATTGCACAACTGGCTGAAGTAAACATACTTTGATTGTAAGGATGAAATAAAATTGTGGTAATCCAATATACCTTTGTATATGTTTCCTTAGACTTATTCCTTTCTTGATTTAGTTATCTAGTGCCAATCCAAGTATAATCCTTTACAGAGAACAATGAAAACTCAGAATGGAGACATTATGATAACTGTCATTGCAGAAACCATTAAAAAAATGCTTTTGATCCTAGGAAATGAGTCTCTTAGCTTTTTCTCCACTGCAGCCTTAATTGACCTATACCACAAGCTAACCTTCCCTCAATGAATCAGTTCACATTATATTTCTTCATAGACTGCTTCATTATACCACAAGCTAACTAAGTTCACATTTTCAGACTTCATAGACTACTTCATTCACCCAGTTGCATAGCTTCTCAGCAGCCATAGTGAACCTAGGATCAACATAGAAATAAAAAGGATCTTGCACCTCAGTGATCGAGTCAGAAATGAGACTGATATCTTTACTGGAACTACACAGAGATAATTGTATATGGATGCAAATTGGCTCCATATAAGTTTCCAAAATATGTTCCAACAAGAGTTTTCTCTCTGGAATATATTAGGCAAATGATGAATATGGATGAGCTTCATTTCATCTCAAGGAAGAGGAGATCATAGTTCAAGATAAAGGCAAAGGTAGGATCATTTATTTGTAACACTAGATCATCAATTTTAGAGGTAGATGCCATGCTAAAGTAGATGGGTTTCCAACCTAGATTTACTTGGTCTTATGACCCATTCAACATTATTTCAGACTTAAGGGTGGAACTCAAAACCACTCCTTACAATCATACACCAAGACTAGAGATTGAGAAGTTCCAAAATCAAGAACAGTGGGAAAAGATACTCTTCAAGAAGAAGAAGAACATGTTTTACCTCCTTCTACTCTTTAGAATCCTACTTCTCAAACCAAGCATGAAAAGAGGCCCAGGGAAGGATTATAATCATTAGCAATTGGAGAAAATGAGTTAATCCACTATCAGAAGAAATCACAGACTGAATCCAAAGGTACTACTACTACTACTACTCAGGTTCAGAAGGAGCCTATCATGATCAATTTGGATGATTCACAGGTTTCCATAGGGACAAAAGAACCTGTAATTATTACTCCTTCTTCTTCTACTTCATGGAATTTTTTAGAGATCACTCAATCTGAAAGACCAAGTGAAATAGAGGAGTCAAATGTCTTCACTAACTTCTTTGAAATTAACCAGAAGAATGAAGCTTTAAAAAATAGTGTTTATGAATAGTTTTGGAAGAAAACTTCTACTTCCCAACATAGGTTGTTGACAACATTTGATAGTGAGAAGGGAAGGATGCAAATGGCTTTTCTGGAAGCTCAAGTGCACTTTCCTAAAGGTTTTTTTGATTATAAGAAAACTGTATCTTAATTTGATGCTAATCAGATACATCCAATAGATCAAATGGACATGCATAGGAAGTGCGGTGAGATGATGTTCTCTACCATGACTAATACTGCTATGGCATTATCAAAACTCAAAATTGTTTTGTCAAATGTACAGTCACAATTGAAGATTGAGGAAATATCATCTTTAGAAAAAGATAACAGGGTTAAGTCATTGGAGGAATTAGTAATTAAAATCGGATATGACCCTACTGATGTGAAAGTTGCTGAAGATATTATCAAGAATAAAAACATAGATATTGCAACATTGATAAAGCAATTGAAATTTCCTTCTATAGAGGACCCCCAGACTAAGGAGATAGCAGAAAGTTCTTAGAAAATTATATATTATAGAGCAATGGAACACATAAAATATATTGTAGAAATATAAACACAAAAAACTCATAAAACAAGAGAGACATAGATATATGTGGTTCACCCAATTTGGGCTACCTCCATGAGAAACAGCCAGTCCTTCCTTTTATATTATCGAGAAAAGTGAAGAGATACAACCTACAATAGATCCGTTGTAATTCCCTCTTCACTCTCACACAATCTCCTCTCTCTTTCTCACTCAAAATACAGATCTATGTAGACGCAATACAATTCCCTCATATATAGCGAGGGGTTGCCTTTTAAGGCAAAAAACCCTAAATTAAACATAACTTCTATCGTCATATCTCTGCCCAATGAATGACCCAAATTAACTATGAAATTAAAACATTTTACAAGGCAATTTTACATCTATATTTAGCTTCGAGGGCTTTGCCCCCGATCCCCTGCCGGGG
>APFE030908828.1:147693-213712 GCA_000404065.3 Pinus taeda | reverse complement strand
AGGGTATTTAAAGGATACTATCCAACATGATGTTCGCCTTTGGGAACCTGATTCATTAGAGAAGGCATTCAGGTTAGCAAGAAAAATGGAAAGCAAAATTATGGCAACCAGGAAGCATACCAGTCACAACTATACAGATGGAAGTGTTGTTGCCGCTAGTCTTCCACAACCTATAAGGTTGATACCACAACAATTGGAAAAAAAAAGAGCAAAGGGCTTTGTTACAGTTGTGATAGCAAATACACTAAAGGTCATAAGTGTGCTGAGAAGAAATTATTCTACATAGATTGTGAAGAGGAAGAAGAAAAGGAGCAAGAAAGGTCAAAGAAGAGGATATACTCCAGGAACAAAGCCTAGATGAAGAACAAATGAATCCGATGATATCTTGTAATGCATTGGCAGGAATTACCACTCCTCAAACCATCAAGATAGAAGGACAAATCAAGAAGAAAAAGGTAAATAGTGTTTGATTGATTCAGAAGCACCACAATTTATTCATTGTAGGGTAGCAAAAGAATTGAATTGCTTCCTATATCCAGCACCAGAGTGTCAATTGATGATTGCAAATGGAGGAACAATAAATTGCTCTGGAATGTGCCATAATATCAAGCTATCCATGGGAGAATATGTATTGACTAGCCCAATGCTTTCCATTCCAATGGGAGGTGCTGATGTGGTACTAGGAGTCCAATGGCTACAATCCTTGGGTACAATAGCTTTTAATTTTCAAGAACTTTTCATCAAATTTTTTCGGAAGGAAAGGAAGTTGAATTAAGGGGTATCACAGGGAAACCAGGAAAGATAATCAACTTTTATGGAATGATAAAGCTTCTAAAGAAAGAACAACGAGGCGTAATTGCACAATTATGTTTGCTAACTGTTCACACGTCGAAATCATGTATTTCTCCAGATCTCCAAAAAGTCTTGAAAAATCATTCCAAGGTATTTGAGACTCCCAAAGGTCTCACACATATTCATGATCATGATCATGCTATTCATTTTATTCCAGGATGTGTTCCTCCAAACGTCAAGCCTTATAGATATCGATATGCCCAAAGGAGTGAAATTGAACATAAGGTTACAAAAATGGTAGAGGTTAGTACAATTATCCAAGCAAATTTGATAAACAAGGGAAGATATGAATGGAAGAATGGAAAAGCAGGGTGGGAACTCATTCAAAAGTTGCCGAATATCCCAGTTCCAACAATATTGCCAGAAGTTGACAAGGAAGGAAAAATCATATTGGAACCTAAAGAATTTACAGAACCAAGAACCCGACAGCTACGAAATCGATCAATTTCAGAGTAGCTCATCAAGTGGAAGAACTTACTCACTGAAGATTCCACATGGGATGATAGGAATTTTATACAGAAGCATTGAGAACTACTCAAGCGTTGAGGACAACACTTTTCGAAGGAGAGGGGCATGTTAGGTCCCTATACTACTAGTGTAACCCCTTATTGTTATTAGTACAACCCCCTTATTATATTGTTGTGCCCATGTAGTCCCCATATTATTATTAGTGCGCCCCATAGAAGCCCATTAATGTTATTATTGTGCCCTTACATTATTATTGTTATGTCAGCTTTGATTATATTATGACCCCTTAGACTCCTATATATAGAAAGGAGGTCTTGTCATTTGTATCATCCAAGATTTGTTAATTTATGTAATGTAAAGGAGGTTGTCCCCTCGAAGAGGCTAAATTCTAAGGCATTGATCTATCTTTTCTATCTTTTTGTGAGCTGGTTTCATAACATAATTTCAATCTGGTTATCAACAGCCACCTTATACTGGTTTTTTTCAACAACCATACCAAGGTTACCAAATGCAGATGCCCTATGTTGGTATGAAAATACCTATTGCGTAGGAAATTCCATCATATCCTGGGTATGCTCAACCTGACTTGAATCGATAGTTTCCATTCGTAGAAACTTTAGAATTACCAGATTTAAATTAGCTCACCAATGATCTAATTGCATATGCAACTTGGTGGTCGGTAATTCCGCATAAGTTACCATCTGATATTTTGAAGTTTAACGGAAATCCTGGAGAAGACCCATCGAATCATGTTATGACTTTTCATTTATGGTGTTCATCCAACACTTTGAATGATGATTCGATCAAACTTCCTTTTTTCCAAAGAACACTTACTAGTCTAGCTACTAAATGGTACATTGAATTACAAAGAACTTCTTTCGATAACTTCACCACTTTAGCCACTACCTTTTTGATCCATTTCCAGTTACCTATCGGATATGAAACTGGAATAGAACTCTTGACCAACTTTAAACTACCTCCACCCATATATCAAATCATATTCATGAGTGGCGGCGTCGTCGTCGAATGGTTAAGACATATGTTCCTGATCATCTTTTAGCTGAGTGGTTCATAAAGTCCTTGTTGCCATCAATCAATGAGGATGTGGAAAAAGGTGGAGTTGTCACAGAAGAGAAAGTTATCGCTCGTGCCCAATACTTGGATTTGATTTACACACAATCTAGCACGCTCTATGATAAAATCCCTAATGCACCTAGACCAGCTTACACCGTTCCACCACCTCCATAATCGAGTAAGGACTCTCATGCCGGCAACGGTGTGATCAGTTCTTCAAGCACATAGGCAATAGGGAGACCATCTGGTCAAACACTCGCCATTTCCAATCAAGCTGCAAATGCATTAGAAAACACTCATGCCTCTGAGATTAATGCCGTGTCATTTGACAAAGGAAAAAATCCAAAGAAACCAGGAGGTACGAAAAAGGGGAAGAATAACAAAAAGAAACAGGAAAATTCCACTCCAAAGAAATCATATGATTCCCCTACTGCGACTAGGAAACCTTGTTATCCATGTCTGATATGTAATGACGAGCATTATACAAGAGATTGTACACATCGCTCTGAGGTCTCTAAACTTTTAAAGACTTCAACCACATTGGTAGTGTTGACAAATCTATTTCCTACCCCGGAGACACATTTGATTGCAACTGGCAATGCTTCCACATCCCAAGTATTCATGTTATCCATCACAAATCCACAAAAAGATGTTTTGGTGTCAACAAGAAACAAAGATTATGGAAATCCGTCATCATCGAATAACCAGGCCACTGATCAACCTAGTACTTCGACCTCGACTTCATCAGAAATTGTTCCACCAATTGTACCTGAATTGACGATAAAGCCACCAAAGGGAGTTGTGCAAAAATAAACATTCAATCCTGGTGCTCGGTCATCTCAAAACTATAATATAGTGGAAGATTTGTCTCAATCAGCTTCTGCTATGTCGACACTCAAGGTATTGCAAAACTACCCCTCCCAGAAACAAGCCTTATTGTCAGCAATAGGTGGATTTAAATCTTGTGGTTTTTAACCATGCGAGATATTCACCATAGTTACTGGCACAATTATCTTTCCTAATACAAGTGAAAGCTCTCAATAAGAATTTTCAGCGAACTATTATTGATGAGGGGGCATCTACTTGCATTATGTCCATGAGCTGATGGAAAACACTTGGTTCACTGCCTTTGTCACGATCACCAACTACATTAAAAGCCTTTGATGGAAGAACATATACTCCATATGGGATTTTGAGTAACCTGCAAATTGAACTAGGGGTAAGACCATAACTGTTGACGTTGAGGTAGTTGACGGACTCCTTGATTACAACATTTTACTAGGAAGGCCTTGGGTATATGCTATGGCTGCTATTGTTTCCATGTATTTTTGTACAATTGCATTCCCTTTCAAGGGTGGAATCATAGTCATTAATCAGCTAGCCTTCTTTACCAATATTTCACAGGCTACGGGAAGCATTTCTTTGATACACAGAAACCCATTATCACTTCAAAGTGTTGGAGTAGGTCTCCTTAAAGATCCATCTCTGATGGGCACTTTTACCATCTGTCACCATCTGGTTTGGTGGAAGTGGCAAGAGCAGAGACTTGCAACATGATTTCTTTGACATCATCTGATTTTACAAAGATTTCCAACTACTTTGAATTGATAGTTAGAGTGAGGGGTTGTTGTTCAACCCCATTGAATCACCATAACAATCAATTTTTCGGGCTTGTGCGACAAACCCTAATCCACACTCAACAATTGTATGGGTAGATAGGTCATTAGAATATGGTACCTCTTTGGATCCTTTTTCATGTATGCATTCTACGGATGAAGGAATCGTCAAATCAATGATGATAGGAGAGACGTCGTGGGAGGATTATCATCATTGTTCCCACCTTTGAGATGATAATGAAGATTATTCAGATGAACTAAATCACCCATCGATCATTGATTTCTTGTCAAATTCTGTAAATACTGTAGATTCTGAGCGTAATTTGTCCAACATAGAAGAAACAATTCCTACAAACATTTATACTAAGCCTAACATTGTAGAAAACATTCATGTCGGCAAATCCTGTTCTTCATTGGAAATTGATACTTATTGTGCTCTCTTTCACGAATTTCGAGATATCTTTGCATGCTCTTACGAGGAGATGCCCGGCATTGACTCAAGTATTGTTGAACATGAGATTAAAATGTACCCTGATGTCAAACTAGTACGACAATGACTTCGACCTGTTCATCCTAAGAGAGTCACTGCCATTAAAGTAGAGGTTGAAAAACTTTTGCATGTTGGTTTCATTTTCCCTGTACCTCTTACTGATTGGGTATCTAATATTGTTTTAGTGATGAAAAAACAAGGGACAATTCGAGTGTGCGTCAATTATAGGGATGTAAACCAAGCATGTCCAAAGGACCATTATCATACACTTTTTATCGACCAAATTATTGACGAATGTGCCAGATGTGAAATCTTTTCATTCATGGATGGATTTTCTAGCTATAATCAAATCAATATCCGCCCACAGGACCAATCAAAAACCAATTTTATATGTAAGTGGGGCACATTTTCATATCGAAAGATACCTTTTGGTTTGAAGAATGCAGGGGCTATATTTCAGACGACGATGAGTAATGCCTTCCATGACATCAAGCACATTGTTCAACCTTATCTTGATGATTTGCCTGCTCATTCGCGAAACAGACTGATCACTCGCAACATTTGAGAGTAATATTCTTATGATGTTGACACTACATGATAAGACTCAATCCTCATAAATATGTGTTTTGTGTTGGCTCTGGTCGATTACTTGGATTTGTAGTTTCAAAAGATGGAATGCGACTCGATCCCATTAAGGTTCAAGCAATCCTTGACTTGCCTCCACCTTCAAACTTGTTACAGATACAAAGACTTCAAGGGAAGGCAAACTTTCTGAGGAGGTTCATTCTGAACTATGTTGAATTAGCTAAAGATTATACACGTCTATTGAAGAAAGGGGTATCCTTCCATTGGGACCAAGTTGCACAAGCTTCTTTTGATGCTCTCAAAGTTTCCCTGATTAGAGCATCATTAATGTATGCCCCAAACTACCAAAAATACTTTTTCCTGTATCTCGTCATTGCAGATACAACCATTGGTATGGTTTTAGTTCAAGAAGAAAGTGGAACTGAACATCCTATTTACTATTTGAGTCGTAATCTCAATGATACAGAAAGTAAGTATTCATATGTCGAAAAGTTAGCCTTAGCAGCCATTCAAGCTATGCAAAGATTTCGTCATTACATTCTCCTTTGAAAAACTACCATTGTATTAGATTGCAACCCTATGACGTATATCTTGTCACGTTAATTGCTGGGGGGCAAATATTCTAAATGGATAGCTATCTTGCAGGAGTTTGATTTGGAATTCATCAAATCTAAATCAAAGAAATCTCTTGTCTTTGCCAAGTTATTTTACGATCTTCCCTCATCCTCCAATGATTTAACATCCAAAACATCAATCTTGGATGAGTCTCTGTTTTTGATCTCATCAAGTGATCCATGGTATGGAGATATACTAGTCTATCTCCAGACCCAAGCTTTTTGGCCTAATACCTCTCGCTTTGAACAACGACGTACTCGATACCAAGCCAAAGATTATCTAATCATTGTTGATACACTTTATCGTCGTGGTGTCTATACAATCTTACGTAGGTGCCTTACTCATGAGGAGGCCGAAAAAGCTTTGAATGAGTGTCATTCAGGTGCTTGTGGGGGGCATTTATCTGGTTACGCAACTGCACAAAAAATTCTACGTGCTGGTTACTTCTGGCCAACCATATTCAAAGGTTGCATTCTTGCTATTAGAAGTTGCCATGCTTGCCAGATATTTGACCGTAAAACCAGATTACCACCTGCACCACTGCATCCAGTCATTGTTGTTGGTCCATTTGCAAAATGGGGCATTGGCTTTATGACATATAACCCCACCTCAGACGGGGGGCATGGGTATATTATAGTCGTCGTTGACTATTTTACCAAATGGGCCGAGGCGATGCCAACATTGAACAACAATGGAAAAATGATTTCTCTATTTTTTTTCAACCATGTGGTTGCCAGGTTTGGTGTACCACAAGCTATAGTTACAGATCATGGGTCGCATTTTCGCAATCACATGATGCTCGAATTACCTGCCAAATTAGGACTGTCACATGATAGTTCTACTCCATACTATCTGCAAGCTAATGGACAAGTTGAGGCTATCAACAAAGTCCTTAAGTGCATGTTGCAAAGAATGATTGGAGTTTATAAAATGAATTGGGATTTAATCCTGTACTCGGCTTTGTGGGCATATCGAACCTTGGTGAGAAATGCGACCAGATTTACGCCTTTTCAGTTGGTGTATGGTTTGGAAGCAATCTTACCAATCCAATGTGAAATCTCGTCTCTCAAACTCACGATTGACTTGCTACCTGACACTTCTGAAGAAGAAGCGTGTTTCTTGGAGTTAATCCATCTGGATGAAACCCGTCGTGATGCCACACTGGCTAACGAGGCGCATAAAAAATGCATCAAGGCTCAATATGATAAAAATGTTAAGCCTCGTGTCTTCTCAAAAGGTGATCTAGTCTTGCTTTACGATCAAGATTCTAATAAACTTGGAGCAGGAAAATTGAACCACTATGGATGGGCCCTTACATTTTTAAATGTGTGTTGACAAAAGGTGCCTACGATTTGGTGGACTATGATGGGATTCCACTGTCGCAGCCCCAAAATGGGTTGTATCTTAAACGTTATCATGCTTAGTTAAGTGTAGTAAAACTTAGTGTATGTATGCTTTTATTGCATTTGTGTGTGTGTTTATTTTAGAGTTTTTATTTGGTTAGGTAATCCACTTCACATTTGTTACAGATGTCAAACTTTTTAGAACCATTTGTTGGTTATGCCAATGGAGCTAGTCGTAGTACACAGAATTTATCTTTTGCAGCATGGGCCATCTTTGCTCCAAGCGGTGAGTTAACGAGTTTTAGAGGGATATGTATTGGATGATCAACAAACAATATTGCTGAGTATAGCACGTTGATTGAACTCTTGTTTGATGCCATTTCACTTGGCATACACTGAATCATCATTAGGCTAGACTCACAACTTGTCGTACTACAAATTACTAGCGTCTATTCCGCCCGAAACCTAGCAATTCATCATATGTTCCTTAGAGTTTGTATTTTGGAAAGGTATTTTGAATTTATTCAATATCAACATATTTCCAGAAATCTAAACACATTAAATGACTCTCTAGCGAACTATGTGTTAAATAGACATTTGCAACATTTGTAAAGTAAACATTTTCAATTCACATCATCATTTGAATCGGATTGCATCACTTAACCATAATAAAACCTCTAAAAGTCAAATAGATAGTTGTATATAAGTTTTTACAAATAGTTTCTGTCCAAGACAAAAATCGGTCGTCTGACCCAAGAGACTCAAAAATGTATGCAAAAAATATCCAAGTAAACTAGTGCTGTTCATGATAACAGGTCATAGCCTGTGCTATCATGCATAGGAGTCTCATCCAACGACTCGACATGCCAATGGTATGGTGTTGCAATCGCATAGGTAACTCCTGGATCCGGACATCTGGAATACCCAGGTTTAAACCCTCTATGTGATCTTGTAGCTCGACCAATGTCTCTGCTAAATCCAAGTCCTGGAGAACTGCTCTCCCAACAACTCTCTGTACAGGCGCATCTGCCTCCTGTTGGCATCCCATAGGTCAAACAGATCGAACATCTACATACATATAAAAATGTTTTTTTAGTCTTGGCAATAATAAAAAAACACAAAAAGTAGAAACTTTTAAAACAAAAACACTGTGGTCAATCAATTTACCAATAACACTCTACTGCGTCCCAACCAATAACATTAGAGCTGGATCACCATGGAAATCCATCCTTGAATATGAATATTCTGCGAAGGACATGTCTTGATGGTCAAACCACTCAAAGAAAGAAAAAGTAAACGAGATCAATGACTAGCCAACATTCCTAGCCATAATATCTACCCACCTCTGCATTTGTGGGTATCTAGGTCCAAGTACTCCCGGTGAGATGTGTTGTGGCTGCATGAGTGGGATTCTCTCCAAGGTAAAAGAAACCAAGATAGACCCTACTGACCACTACGTGTCAACTACCCATAGCAGTACACCCCCATTTTTCGCAAATGGGATAGCTCTTGATCGACGTGTCTGTGCCATTCGACTGTTATCATTAGCCCAACCATGCTATGTTGTAAACCCAGTCTGCATGTGTAAATTGTAAATAATCTTAGTAGATCTGTGTCATGTATGTATTTTTCTAGGTAATCTACGTTCCGGAAGGTTTTTTGTCTCACCGACCTATGGTCGGCAGAGTTTTCCTTCAGCGTAACCCCAAAGCTGAAATGGATTTTGTCATTAGAATCTTAGGGGAATCCTAATGTACTTCAAGTCTATGTAAAAGTAATTTGAAAATAATCCTAACTATTTGGTTAGGTTATTACAAATTGCTTGATCTGCTAGATTATATTTGTGTCGTAGAACTGGGTGGTCTATGAGGGTCTATGTCAAATGGGTTTTCCCCGTTGAGATGTAAAATTGTAAAGGTCATGATGTAAAGTGTCTTGAGGGTTAGAAAATGTTTTATCCCCTCATAAGTCCTAAGTCATAGGTCCTGGGTGATTTTTCCAAAGGCTAAGTTCGAGGGTCCAAAAATAAAAAACAATAAAAAATTAAAGATATAAATAATAAAAAAAATTTAAAATAAATAAAAGAAAATAAAATAAAATTTAAAATAAATTAAAAATATATAAAATTTGAAAAATAAAATAAAATAAAAAAATAATAAATAAGTCAAAATATTGAGAAAATAAATGCAAAATTTTAATTCTTAATATATTAAAATTCATTTAAAATTTCGACGAATGAGATTAAAAGGGATTTTGATCTTCATCGACGGTTGAGGTCACTTTGACATGGATCACTTGAACTAGCCGTTGGGAAATTTTCCTTTAAATAGGATGTCAGGGGTCATTTGAGATCACTGGATCTTAGAGTCTGGTGCTAAAGAAAGCTTTCTTGCAGTCATTTTTTGTGCAATAAAGAAAGACTTTGGGGTTGAAAATCTTGTTGGTGTTACTCTTCTGGAAATGCTGTAAGATGTTTTATTTTTCTACATAATTTTATTTTCAGCCGTTGATAATAGCTTGATGAAGATTGATTTAGGCACTGGTATCTTGTCTGATCTCTGAGGTTTGAATGATAGTTTAATTTCTGAAATATGATGGCAGGTATCTCCAGTTGATCTGAATTTCAATGTTGTTTTCTCCCTCTATGTGAACGATTGATTTTAAGTTGTGTAGGAAATCCTTTTTTTAGATTACCGGGCGTTCAGGGAAGTTCTCAGCTAAACCAGCCAACTCCCGGATTGTGTTTTCTGAAAGAGCCCAGCCAATTTTAAACTTGTGCTTATCATTTAATTTTTTTTTTTTTTTTTTGAATGAATGCATGAAGGGTTTTTTGAAGCATCTCACATTAAATTTAAATTCTGAGAATATTCATGTGGCATATTAACAAATCTAGCTATTTAGAGCTTCTGAGCTGTAATTACTGTAATTATTTAGCTGGTTTTAGGGTTTTTTTTTCTTGCACATCTTACTTCTGGGTTTTCTATTTTTTCCATTGCAGGTTGCAGGTACAGATTTTGAAAATTTTTCAGGGTTTCCATCGGGCAATCTGGAGTAGGAAGGATTTAAAATTTCAATCAATTTTTTGGGTTACGGGTCTGCTACCTATGTCTTCATTTTTCATTGTTGCCTGGGGTTTTACTGCTGCAGAAAAATTTTGAATTTTTTTTTTTATGGCCCACTATTTTTCTTGCTGCCAGAACTTGCAAACAAGCTACTGCCTGTCCGCTGCTCCCTTTACCAGCGCAACTCCTATTCCGCTGCAAATCTCCCTCACGCAGCTCTTTGCCTGTGTCTTCCTTCCCATTGCATCCACTTCCACACATCTGCTTACTATCTCATCCATCGATTTCATTCATCTACTGTTGTCCACGCCTTTGCTGAACCCTGTAAATTCCCTGCGTCCCCTCACCCTTTCTCTTTTATCATTTTTTTTCACGCATTTACACAGCCTTCTTTACGTGCATCCCTCCTACTCCAGCTTCTCCATCACCTTCTTCCACATCCGTAGCTCCTGTATGCTGTCTCCAAACACTATCTGCAGCTCCATTCGGCCGATCCACAACTCATCACCTGCACGAAAATTCCACCCCTTTCTTCATGCACGCAAATCTCCATTCTTACACACTGTCCCTTACCTCGCCGTCCCTCCGTTTGACCTCTAGCCTATGGCAAGCTTCTTTCTTTCCGCTACCTTATCCCCACGTGCAGTCTTCCTCTCCAAACCTGGGCAACTCACCAAACAAACTCAAAGCATTTTGAATTTTTGTAAGTTTCATTTCATGATTTAGATTAGGGTTAGCGTTTTTTTTTAGATTTTAGAGTTAGATTTTATCTTAGTTTAAAGATTTTTGATTTTTGATTTTTATTAAATTACAACTTAGTTTTAGAATTAGATTTTAGTTAGGTTTCGATTTAGATTAAAAATTTTCTTAGTTTTGTTTTGTTTTTTTAGATGCATTAAATTTTGGTTTTAGTTTCAGACTTAGATTTCTTTAATATTAGATTTAATTTTTTTTTAAAGCTTGATTTTAAAATAATAAAAAAAATCTCATAAAAAAGTAAAATAACTAAAAAAAAATAATAAAATCATAAAGAGTTTCTCTTCAGTTCTTATATTTAAGTTTTAATTTAGAATTCAGGATTTATATTGTGTATATAGATTAGGTGTTAGTTTAGTTTATATTTTATTTAGATTTATTTATTTTTTTAATCATATATATTATATATATTATAATATATATTATATATATTATATATAATTCTTTAATTTTGTTAAATAAAAACATTTTTTGATTTCATTTCATTTAAATACAAAATTTTTATTTTGTGATTTTGGAGTCTTTAAAAAATAAATAAATAAATTCATTTGTTATATAGTTTTAGAATCAAACTTTCTTTATTTACCTTTAGTTTCATTTAACTCAGGTTTTAGGTTTTAGATTAGACTTTAGTTTAGATTTAAATTTATTTCTTTTAGTTTTAGTTTTTATTTTAAGTTTAGAATTTTATAAAAATATAAAAATATATAAAAGTTAATTTTTTTTGAAAAAATTAACTAAAAATTGGAAATTGTTTTGGTGTCTTTTGTGGTATTTATGTTCCATTTCTCTATAGTTAAATGCGCTTAAATGTTTATTTAAAGATTAGCTGTTGAAAAGTGGTGAATTTTTTTGGTGAGCTGGTTAGCATTTAAATTTCATGGTTTAATGCATTCAATCTTTAGAAATTTAATTGTTGGATCATTATTAAAGAATTGAGCTTATTGAATAGCTTATATCGCTTGGGATATTCGATGATAAATGATTTTTTTACAAGGTTCATATTTCTGCAACATTTATTAAATAATAATTTAATCATTAACTCCATAAGGCACTGGTACATTAATTCCTAAAATCAATCAAGTACTAGTATTGCCTTGCTGTGTCTCCCAACCCAACTGGTCCATAGTTGGTCTTCCTTTATCCCATAGGGTCTACCCCCCTTAACCTTGGGAGACAGCTTAAATGGAGAGACCGGGGATTAGGGTGATAGCCCTCGGTCTGAGCGTTGTCGTGACAATCTGTGCGACAACAGACCCATAACCAAAATTTTTTGTCTTCCCATTCTTTACCTTGGTCAATTGTTATTTCACGGATGAAAGAACTGCCTCACACCAGTTGAATACCTTTGGCTCCAAGCACTCCAAAGCATACTGTATATATGAACTGTTTTCCAAATGTAAAGTTGCACTGCCAGCCAGTTTGGTGAGGGTAAAAAGGATTGTTCTCAAAGGTAAATCATCAACATCCTTGATATTGATCTTTCTGTCTCTTCTAGGTTGAGCTCCTTCCCGGCAGAACTATCGTATATAATCTCTCATTGATTCACCTCCTCTGGTAAATCCTGATAATGAGATGGGGGCACCTCGCTTCAATAGTCCAGTTAGAAAGTAAATATCATCGATGGTAAAGGGTATCATTTTCCCCTAATGTGAAAAACCTGATCGGTAGGATCCCAAGAACAAACAAGGTATTGCAAAAGCTCAATTTGTTGTCGCATGTTGGATAATCGAAAATACTTCAACAACCCGCAATTCCTTAAGGCATCAACTGTTCCCTGATTATTTAGGGAAACCATGTCTTGTTCTTCATGCTCTCATTCTCTCCATATAGTCACCATTTTGATCTAATGAATGTCTAAAATGCAACCATTAGACAAATTAGGATCCCTTTTTTGCAAAAAACAATTGAAAATTTGGGAGAAAACAGTGGTCAAAATTTGGGTTTTGCGCCCATCGCACCTCTCCATTAGAGATAGTGCGCTGCAATGCATACTTCCTTCTAGGTGTATGCCATGCAGTGCACCTTTCAATATTGAAAGGGTGCGCCGATCCAAAAAGCGCAAAATGAAACCCTAGGGGCCTCAAAAACCAAAATTTTTTACTCGAAACTGAAAATAAATGGAATAAAATGGAAGAGAATAGGTATAGCTCCTACCTAGTTCAGGGCATGAGAAACGGTCAATTGAATCCTCCCAATCAGCTAGTGAACTCTGAGGTAGAAAACTATTCTAGAGCACCAAAAATAAAGGGTAAAAGTGAAATGGTAAAAATGAATAATAAAACTTGTTTTTATGTTTATTTCTTGCATGTTAATCGAGTAAATGTTGGTTTTTATTCTTTTTATCCATAAACATGTATTTTTAATCCTCTTTGATGGAGTTTTGAGCAGGTTTAACAGCTAAAAGTAGAATCTAATGTGCTTAAGTGTAAATTGAACATCTTTGATCACGAAGCAGACTTTTATCTCTTTTTCGAGCTTTGTTAAAAACGAAAAAGAAAACCCCTTAGAGTCCTTTTTAAACTCTTTGCAGACTCTCTAAATATGAAAATATCGTCGAGCGCTTGTCTATTCTAGCTTGTTAAAGGATTGGAAACGACATCTCTCTTGTATTATTTTACGCTTTTTCGAACTTGAGAGATTATTTTATGAAAAAGAACTTATGGAGTTTCCTTTTCGTCCCTTTTCAAAATCTCTAAACATGAAAAGGACCGAGTTGTCTTTGTCGTTAAACTTGTTAAAAACATCAAATAGCGACAATCTTGTCCATTTAGACAATGCCAAGTTTCACCTTCGCTAGACTTGTTAAAGCATCAAATAGTGACGGATTTGCCCGAAGGGTGAAATTATACAACAAGCATATGTTATCCTCCTCAAGCTTGATAAAAAATAAAGAGGTATTGGTCAGCAATGACTGGGGAAAATGGGAAAAAATCGAGAAAACTTTGTGGTAGCAAGTTGCTCTTGAACATGACACTTTCACCTCATCACCGTGACTATGTGGGTTGTGTCATTCAGCTTGATGGTTATCACACCATTGGTCTATCATACCATCCATTAATTTTTTTTGGGTCAATGCTACCTATTCACCTCAGTGTTGCCGATATGTTCAAGAGAAGTCATTCAATTCAAACTTCATCCTTTTCAATACCGTACACCTTCATTTTTCATGGCTGCCATTCCTGAACCTTGTGTCACAAGTCCATTTTTTCATTTACCTCATTTCATGTGGTAGAAGTGGTATACATCAAGGCCCTCCTGCGACGAGTTTCTTCTTATCGACATCAGCACATCATCCAAGAAGTTGACTTAGAAACATCCCTTCAATACCTTGAAGCTTGCATACATCAATGGCAGGTTTCTCGCTTTCGGCAATAGGTTGACATCAATGGCCTTCGACAGAAAGACTTTGTATGGTGTTCAACATCAAATCATTTATTCACACCATGCGAAATGTACTATAGTACCTTGAGGGTCATTATCATTATCGGTGATTCCTCTCGTGTTTGTTAACAACTTACATCATTGGCTAGTAATCAGACGATGCCTTTCCATGTTCGACTTCAGAACATCTATTCACATGGTCAGATTTGTACTTGAGTGAAAGATTGGGCGAGATTGAAGACCCCATATCTAGTTTCATCCATTCGGCCCGTGATATTTTCAGGAGTACTAAATCAAATGTACAATGGCCTTACATTTATGATCAACCATTCATGGGTTTATATCTGTAGACGACTATATTTGTATATATAATGAAAGTTTATAAGCTGAGCATGGGTATGCCTCCCTCAGCTAGTTTATGAGAAAAATTAAATTATCATGATATATGTATTGTAATTGATGCAGGTCACCTTTTGTTCGAAACCTCCTCTCCTCGTGATAAAGCATTTCACTCGACATAGATATTTACGACTTCATGCTTTAGGGGGAAACTGTTACAGATCTATTTGGGCATATCAACCCCAACTTATGGATCGATACTATTAGGACCCATCAAACCCTAATTCAAGTTGTTACATGCCCTAAAGAAGTTAGTCACCAGAATGTCTCACTTCCCAAGAAGTTCCATCACTGAAAACATCCAAAAACTACCTCTAAGAAGATTAGCACAGGTAGGCCTTCATTAGGGTGCGCTGCAATGCAAACCATACACTATCAGGGTGCTATGCAGTGCACTTGGTTCCTCTTTGGCCTGCGCTGAGCAAATTTGAGCAAAGTTCCATGAGGGTTTGAAGATTCCTTATCTATTGGAAGCCTCTAGAAGTTTCTCAATTGCCACTGACACCTTTGAGTTCGCTTTTGGATGAGAAAGGGAATTAGGAAACATCAATCCCCTATCCTTTCTTCTGTGGAACTGATTTCTAAATTTAGAAAGGCATTCATCATCACCATTGACGACATAACCTCCTTCACTCACCTATAAATAGATCACTCATCTAAGAGATTGGGGGGCTGAAAGATATTGAGCTGTAAGGAGATGCTGGTGATATGAGATTAGAATTGAGTGCAAGTATTGTGATAGTGTTGGAGTGTCTTGCTTTTCATGAGGTGATGAAGAATTGAATTGGAAGGATGACACTGGATCGAGCTCAGATGGGTTGTAATCTTTCCTCTTATCAATAAAGTTTTCAAGACTTTTTCCTTATGCTTGTGTTACATGTTAATGCTTTCATATGTATATCATGTTTTCAATTCCATGTTATTTATAAGCAATAGATCATTATCATTTGCCTTGATGGGTTTTTTGTTTCTGTAATTGTGCAGGTATTTTCCAAGCGGCTTAAGTACGAAAAGGAGCAGCAAAATTGGTCAAGGGAGACAAGGAGCTAGCGAAAACTACAAGTAGGTTTCTCTTCTCTCTTGTTTTATCTGTTGATTATAGAAAAGGTTAATATTACTTGGTTTGTTGTTTCTAGACCTGCTACTAGATCTAGAGGGTTAGGCGTTTGTCCAAGAACACTAAATATTCCCGAAACACTTGGAAGTAAAATCATGAAATATTTTCTTTCTATGTTTTCCTTGGATAGAAGCATCATATTGCTTTAGTTTCCTTGGAATAGTTGGAAAATTAGAAAAACCATTTCTTTTCAACAAACAAAGACTGTCATAATTAAGATGTCCAAATCTTGCATGCTATAGAACACTAGATGGCAACGTACCTACATTGTACTGATAAATGTATGTAGAGTTATGTGGATGAGCAAATGTTCTTTGGAGCTTCAACACTATTTTTTCCTTTATTCCAATTATGACAACTATGTTGTCTAACACTTTTCTTATCTAAAATTTTCCATCAAACATATGAATGGAGTGTCCTTACTAGTGAATGTGAACAAGGGACAACAAGTTTCTTCATAGTTAAGGAAGGTAGAGTACAACATGCAGAAGAAAGTCAATAAGTCCAAGCAGTTTAATCCTGATGGTGCCAAGTTCAAATGGCTTGAGACTTGAATTTTCTACAAAGTAAACTACTCCATCTACATTGTCACTGAGGTTTTGAAATAAGTCCTTTTGAAAGGTCATATTGCAGGTTGCACTTATATCAAGTAGCCATGCATATTTTCAAGAAGTAAATGAAGTATGAAACAAATATTCAGTTACTCCAATATCGCAATGGAAAACAATGTAATGAGCATATTCAAGTGCTTTACCTTTCATTAGATTTGGTGTTTTACCTTTTTATTCCTTTTATTCTTGGTTTGATTCTTTCCCAAGGGTTTCTACATGTGGATGCATCTTGTCCATTTCCACCACAATGAATGTATTTGATGATCTAGATTGTTTTACTTCATGGATTTATTAAGAATTGCATATAAAAGGGAATGATAACCATAAGTTCATACATAGTGAAGAAGAAGAAAATCAAAGGAAACCATAAAGATAAAGAGCACACACAACTTAATAATAAAGTTCGTCTAGTGAGAGTTACATATCTGAGCCCTTGGTAAAGAATGGGGAAGCCGCTTCATTAGTCTCTGCAAAAGAATGATGAGTACATGATGCAATCTCTATCAATACAAGGATGAATCCCTTATCTAGAATGGAATGTCTTTCCCAAGAGATGTCCTCCTACAAATAACTCTCACTCACAAGAAGTTTTCCTTCAGTATGAAAAAGGAATGTTCTCTCACAAAGCGACATAAATGGACTCACACATAAGTGGCCTAAAATGGTCCTCTTGAATCTTCTGATAAGATCCAAGGCATACACATCATCATCACATACATCTCAAAATTTTGAGACTAACAATTGTACCATGACTACTTTATGGAAAAAACAAGAAAAGTGACCAAAAACATCAATATACCTCCCATTCTGATGATGGCCTAAAAATCGGCATCTCAAATGAATAAATGAGCCATACAATCGCATTCCTTGCAAAAAATCGTGAAATTTGAGTATAAAACTGACCCTGTTATGAAACTGTCAAATTTGGACCTCGAGGGAATCTAAAAGATTCCTTATAGATTCTTGTGTCAAGGTTCCACCTTCATGGTTCCACTAGTCAATGTTTTTCCTCTGGAAAATCATATGCTTAGAAAAAAACCATATACACCATCAAACTCCTGGTGAAATTCTAGGAAATTTGAGTATAAAGTTGACATATTTATGGCACCGTTAAAATTCAACCTCCAAGGAATCTAAAAGATTGCTTAAAATTTTTACATAGGGAATATTTTGTGGAATATTCCTTAAGAATATACCCTCCTTGAACTATGTGTCATGTGGTTCCCAACTCCAGGTTCTACTGCTCATGGCTCAGCTTAGCCTCCGTTGTTAGGGCGAATGTATGAACTTGATTTTTATACTTTGGGGTGGGTGAAATTACTAAATATAGGCTTGTTGGCCTCTCCGTCAACAACAAATAAGTTGGGTGTTTGATTAGGGGTGGCCCACTTCCCACACGTTTTCTTAGTAAAATAAGTGTGTTGGTTTTTGTGGGCGTTATTAAATTCAATGACGTTTTGTTAGTGGTGTTTGGTGGCATTTAATATTTGGGGCCAACTATTGGGGTGGTTAGCCACATGGTCGAAGCGAGTTTGATCCCCGCCGGCCCCACATATGGTGTACCATACATATATGGCGAGGCCATTAAATTATTTTAATATAATTTGAATACAGTGGTTAAGAGTTGGGTGGGTCCACCAAGCTCGCCCATTTTTTTTTTGATTTTATATAAACAATCAGTAAAAAATTGTCGCCATATTTTTTTGGGTCACGATACAAATTAAGTAGGTGAAAAATTGACTAGTTTTGACCATCGATAAGTGACAAATTGTTTCTCAATTAGTGACTGTCAAAATTAGTGGTTCCTCCAAATTCAGTCAGTCCGCTATATTTAGTGAGACTTCTAAATTTAGCTGCGACAAAAGTACAACTCCCTTGACCTAAACTTTGATTGGCAATATGTTTCACAAACGAAGTTGGATTTGAGTGTCGCCTGCGTTGTTGGAATCAAGATGACAAATTCTTCGTTCTGGACCTGGGTTTGACGAAATCCAAAGACTTAATTTTTGAGCCTCTCTAGAGCCTTCTGGATCAGTGAAGACCAGACCTTTCTCCTTGATGGTGTTTACCCCCCCTTCCTTTGTGATTCTTTCTTCCATATTCTCTTCTACAAAATCTTCCTTTAGGAAAATCTCATGATCGATTCTTCTCTTTCTATTTAATACATACTACTTCTAGGGATTGAGAAGTTGTCTTCCTCTTCCCAGAAGACTTCTCCCATTCTGCAAACTTCTCCACAAGAGTGTCGAAAATAATGTCCTTGAGTTGGACGCCAGGCTTGTAAGGATTAAATATATTGAGAATATGTAGGATAAAGGGCCTTGAAAAAGGCTATGAGAGGGATGTCCATTTTAACTCCAATGGTTTCTACATCATGCATGATGGCTCCAATCTCTGAGGCTAGGGAAAATGGTCATTGTCCTTCAAATCTAGATTGAAGAGCTTAATCATCAATCGGTGAAGGCCTTAAAAATTTATAAACATTTATTTGTGCCCCAACATTTAAACCAGAACCACCACAGTTGAAATGGGCTTGTCTAATATATATAACCCAAAGGGAAAGGGGAATATCATCCAAAATTCCCAAAGAACCACCACAATCGAGCTTTAATAATGAAAAAAGAGAGGAGGGGGCTTACCTTTTATAAAAACCACTGGATTCAAGCCTTTTTGTAATAGTCACCGAAGCCAACATGCACATATATATATTGACACGATCAATCCATTTTATCTCCAGTGTGAGGAATCAACCCACATGACCTAACGCATGACCACCATACTAATTCCCAGTTCTCACCAAAAACCCAAGCCATTGCAGCTCCACTTTAATCTTCTGAGATGACAGGATCCAAGATTCTTCCTTTAGCTACCACTCATCTTTTCCATTACTCGACCTCATCACCTGTCATAATCTCTCCCTTTAGTTAATTGATGGTTCTTGTTTCTTCTGAGATTGCTTCTGAGAAATCCATTTCATAACGTATTCTCTTAATATAACCCTAGTCCTGTCTCTCGAGTGCCTGTCAATAGACAGACTTTCGTCAAAGCTAAAAAAACACTAAGTGATGTCTTGTTTGTTTGTATACTCTGACTTGATTTGTTATGCCTACAAGATTCCCACTCAGTATTAAAAACAACGATCCAATCTACCCCTGTCTCTAATTATGGAAATAGAGCAAAGGTTTGAGCATGACACACTACCCATGCAATATTTGTAATATATATGTGTTATGAGATTAGGAAATGGGAACAATATATTACAGAAGGACTGGTTCATGTATTTTATTCAAATCCAAACCAAACTCTACACACTACTCATATTATTAAATCAAGTAAAAAATAATACCTCACAGGTCACTCTAGATGCATGAGAATAGGGGTAGATGGACCATTATGGGAATCAAGAACTAATTACAACAATTGAATAAATTTAATACATTACATGGAAATTAAAAACAATACCATCCTAAGAAAACCACACATTCAACGCTTTTGGTAAATTATTTTGACCTCTTAGTTAATCAGATTTTACGGATATCCCTACATTATACTCCCAAGGAAAAAATAATAGATGGGCTCCTACCAATGAGGTCTTCAATAGTTTTGTCACTTTTATGTAGTAATGTGATAGTCATCCAAGTTGCATAAGCTACTATGTGATCCTTCCACTTGACCAAATACTCGATGTATTCCTTTCCCCTGGTCTTCTTAATTAGTCTTTGATCTAAAATCCTCTCTAGTTGCAAAGGATCTACTGTTGGTAAATGATTCAAACACTAAATTTGTTGTTTTCCATTGCCTTCTGTTGTCTTCACCTCCTCATTAGGCTGATACTTGAATAAGTACAACATTAAAGATGCGAGAGAGGCCAAACCCTGGTGGTAACTCTATCTCATATGCATTTGCTAAAAATTTCCTAAGGATCTTACAAGGACCAATTTTCTTTAATTTCAATTTATTATACTCTCCTTTAGGAAATCTTTCCTTCCTCAAATGTGCCAATACTAAGTCTCCCACTTTAAAGTTCTATTCTCTCCTCTTAAGATTTGATCTTGTCTTATATTTGAGGTTGCTCTATTGCAGTCTCTCTTTCACTTGCTCAAGAATCTCCTGCATAGCTAAAGAAAAATGTTCTCCTACTACACTCATTTGGTCTTCTCTCCCCATGTTTCTAAGTTCATGTATCCCTCTTGAATGCATCCCATACATAATTTGAAAAGTACTTTGACCAGTGCTTTTGTTTGGAGACTCATTATAGGAAAATTCAGCCTAGGCAAGCACCTGATCCCATTGCTTGGGATCGTCTCCAACCAAACTTCGCAAGATATTCCCTAAAATCCTATTAGCTACCTCAGTTGGCCCATCAGTCTAAGAGCGATAGGTTGAACTAAAGCTCAACTCAATTCCAAGTTTCTTCCATAAGGTCCTCTAGAAATGCACCAAGAATTTGGTGTCTCTATCTAACACAATGCTCTTGGGCACTCCATGCAATCTCACTGCTTCTCTAAATAAAAAAATAGCAACATGGGTAGCATCATTGGTTTTAAAACAAGGAATCAAATGGGCAATTTTGAAAATCTATCCACTACAACAAGGATTGCATCATTACCTTTTTGAGTTTTTTTCAAACCCAATACAAAGTCCATGCTTATTGAATTCCATGGCCTATCTAGAATTGGTAATGATGTATACAACCCTATATTCTAGCTCTTCCCTTTTGCATGTTGGAAAATTATACAACTACTCACAAACTTTTGCACATCAGTCCTCATCTTTGGCCAAAAGTATAAATGCTTCAACTGCTCATATGTCTCGTCATGTCCAAAGTGTCATGCACAACCTCCACTTTGCTTTTATTTGATTAAATTCTCCCTCATTGAGAAATTTCAAACACAAAATTGATTATTCTTGAAAAATAATCCTTATTGAATCATGTAATCGACCCATAGACTCCTATATTGGAATTTTGGGTTTTTGTAAGCTTTATAAGTCTATGTACTTGACTTTCCTACATATTTAAATTCTTCCTTCTCAAAGCATCAATGATTTTATTATCTTGGCCACTAATTTGCTTCAAAACAAAAGTGAATATTTGGAGATATTCAATCCACTTGACATGATTTTCGATCAACTTTGGCTGTTGCATAATGTACTGTAGGGAATGATTATTTGTGTACAAAATAAACTCTTTGGACATTAAATAATGCCTCCATTTCTTTAAAGCTTGAACCACAACATTAAAATACTTGTCATAATAAGTATACTTCCTTCTAGACTCTTTCAAATTCTCGCTGAAATGGGCTATGGGCTTATCCTCTTGACTTAACATAGTGCCAATTGCTTCTCCACTAGCATCTCACTTCAATTGAAAAGGTTTGCTGAAATATTGCAACATAAGAATAGGTTGTCCTGTGATCTTTTTCTTCAAAAATTGGAAGTCCCTTTCTGCTTCAGTAGTCTAATGGAATTGATGTCTATCTTTCCTTATGGTTTCCATAATTAGGGAAATCATATTACTAAAATTCTTGATGAATTTCCTGTAAAAACTAGCCGAACCATGAAAACTTCTAACTTCAAAAATAATTTTAGGAGAAGGCCAATCAATAATAGATCTTACCTTATGAGGATCCATCTTCAATCCATCCTTGGATCTGAAAAATCCCAAGTAAAAAAGTTTTGTCTTCAGAAATGAACATTTCTTCAAATTGATGAGCAATTTCTCTTGTTGTAGCTTCTTTAATACATTCTTCAAATGCCTCAAGTGTTCTTCTTTGGATTGGCTATATATCAAAATATCATCTAGATACACAATAAAAAAACTTCCCTATGAACTCCTTCAACATCTCATTCATCAATCTCATAAAGGTGTTGGGTACATTGGACAACCCAAATGGCATAACCATTAATTCAGACAATCCATCATTAGTTTAAAGGTCGTCTTCCACTAATCTCCCTCTCTAATCCTAATTTGATGGCACCCACTCTTCATATCAATCTTAGAAAACAACTAGCACCACTTCAATAATTCAACAAACCATCTATGTGAGGTAAAGGAAATCGATACCTAGTTGTGATCATGTTCAATGCTTTGGAGTCTGTACACATTTGCCAACCGCCATATTTCTTAGGATTCAACACTATCGGCATTGCACATAGACTAAGACATTCTTTGATCAGTCCTTAATCTAAAAACTCCTGCACTTGTTTTCTAATTTCTTCATTCTCCTAAGGGGTCACTCTATGTGAAACTTTATTTGGTAGACTTACTCCTGGTATCAAGTCAACATGGTGACTTATACTCCTCACAGGTGGAAACTAACTAGGAAAGTCATCCACTATGATATCACTATACTCATTCAACATTTATTGAATCTTAAAAGGTAAATCAATTACAATAATGGAAGTAAAAATTACCTTAGGTTTACACACCAAAGAAAAGCTTACCTCATTATCCTCCATCTGTTACAAAAATTCTTTCCCACTCAGTAACAATGCATTGGAATCATTTCTCTTTGATGTCCCCTCTTCTTGCAAAGGCAAACAAGTATTATCGATGCGATCCTTCTAGAATTTATAAATGTTCTTCTTCCAATCATGCAAAACACCTTTGTCAAAATTCCACGATCTACCCAATAGAATGTGACGCACATCCATGGGCATGATATCACATAGGATTTTGTCCTTGTAGCTACTTATCTACAACTCTACTTCACACTATTCATTCACAATCAATTAATGAACCTTTTGAAGCCATGGCACCTCATAAGGTGTTGGATGCTTCATCTTCTTCAGTTTATACTTCTCCACCACTTCTGTAGACACCAAGTTGTCTATGTTGCCACTATCGATCACCACCTTGCAACATTTCGCTTAGACTTTTCGAGCTGTCCTAAACAAAGCCTTCCTCTGATTTGGTTCAACAAATTCCTTCTCTAGTTTGAACAACACTTTCTTGAGCAATAAATACTCTTATATCTCTGATACAATTTTTACTTCCTGTACCTTTGGTTCCCCTTCTTTTGATGGGGAAACAACATCACTTCTATGGCCCACATCTCTATTTTCTGGACATTCATATGCCCTATGTCTATGCTTGCCACACCTATAGCAACGAATCCCTCTTCCTCTTCCCCTTCTTCGCCCTATGGAAAGGGATCTTTGACCTTTGAACTATCCCTCTTGTTGTCGTTGTGGACTTGAGCTACTAGCTCCTTCCTTTTGTGTTTTAGATCTTCCTCTACTTGAATGCCGTCCTCTTCCTATAGCAATATTCTTTCCTCTACCAGACTGCTTCCTTGCAAGCTTCTCCTCAACATTCAAATCTAATTGGTATGCTTCTTCTACTTTTCTGGGTGATAGCACACTGATTTAATCTTGGATGTCCAACCTAAGACCATTAATATATCTGACTGTCTTCTTTGCAGCTCCTCTACATATCCAACCTTGATGTTTACTTTGTAAAACTATTTTTTGTACTGCTTAACAATCATCAATATTTGCCTAAGATTTTTCATTTGCCTGAATAAAGTGAGATGATAATCCTTTGGCAAGAATTTTCCTCTAAGTTTCGCATCCATTCTATCCCAGCTCTTAATTTTTTTTCTTATTCTTCCTTCTCCTCTTAGCCTGTGCACCATCCTACCATAGAGCTACATGTCCCTTCAACTTGGTAGCAAATAATTTGACCTTCTTCTCCTCATCCATCTCCTCGTATTCAAAGAAATTATCCATCTCGGTGATCTAGTCTACGAGTTCCTTGGATTCATGCTGTCAATGTAGGTGGATAGATTAGGTTTTGGCTTTTATACATATCCTAGAATTGCCTTCTATTTTCAGGCTTCTGCAGACTCTTCAACTACTTCTTCCTCGCTTACATCTCCAACTTTAGGTTCTATTTATTTGCTAGTTTCCATAGCTACCATTCTTTGCTCAAATAGCTGCATAACTTGCATCACTTCAGCGTTGGCTACAAGCCGTTGTCCTCTCTAGCCTCCTCTAACACCTCATCCAACTCTGTGTGCCATGGTCAACTAATTTTTCTTGGAGAAGATGCATGATTTGCTTTGATACCAATCGTGTAGGCCTTCAAACTTTATAAACATTTATATGAGCCTGAACATTTAAACTAGAACCACCACAGCTAAAACTGACTTGTCTAATATATAACCTAAAGGGAAAGGGGAATATCACCTAAAATTCCCAAAGAACCATCACAATCGAGCTTTAATAATAGTAAAAAAGAGGGTGTGGCTTACCTCTTATAGAAGCCAACCGGATTCAAACCTTTTTGTAATAGATGTCGAACACACACAGACACAGACACACACTGACGCGACCAATCCACTCTATCTCTAGCATGAGGAACCAACCCACATGACCTGATGCATGACCACCATACTAAATATTGGTTCTCGCCAAAAACCCATTCCATTTCGCCTCCAATCCAATCTTCTGAGGTGAAAGGCTCTGATATTCTTCCATTAAATACCACTCATATTTTATGTTACTCATCCCCGTCACTTGTCAGAATCTCTACGTTTACACAAAATCTTTCTTGGAAGTTTCTCCTAAGAAGCTTGTTCAGTCAGAAAATGATTCTTGTTGTGTGCCGCCTTTTTTTCCTGCCTCTCGCTTTATCACTATCTCAATGATTAAGAAATGGGGTTTCTCGGAGAAATCTCCAAGAGGTTTCTTCTGAGACAAAAACTTCCCAATGAATTGTCTCTCCCTTATGTTAATTGATAGTTCTTGTTTCTCCCGAGATTCCTTCCAAAAAATTTGTCTCATAACATATTCTCTTGACAAATTCCCAGTTCCATCTCTCTGGTGCCTATCAACAGACAAACTTCTGTCAAATCTAAAAACAAACTAAGTATTATCTTCTTCGCCTATATACTCCGACTTGCTCTGTTATGCCAATAGACTTTCCACTCGCTCGGTCTTAAAAAAAATGATCCGATCTACCCCTGTCTTTGATTACAAAATTAAAGCAAAGGTATGGGTGTGACACAATACCCTTGCAATATTTATAATACAAATGTGTTATGCAATAAGGAAATAGGAATAATAGATTGCAGAAGGACCGGTTCACGAATTTTATTCAATTCCACACCATGCTCCACACTCTTCTCATATTATTAAATAAAGTATTAAATAATACATTACAAGTCGCTCTAGATCCATGAGAATAGAATCAAAAGGAACGTTTTGGTCATTATTAACAAATTACAACAACTGGCTAAATTTAATACATTACATGGCAATTAAAAACAATTCCATCCTAACAAACCCACACATTAACTCCTTTGGTAAATGATTTTGATGTCTTGGTTAATCAAATTTTACAGATCCCCCTGCATCATCAACTAAACTACTTTTAATTCTAAGTGTTATTCATATAATTCTTTCAACTTCTTCAACAAATCATAAGAATTTGTAATTGGAATAATATGACGACTTACCTCTTCACTTACAAGAGCAATAATCAGGGCATAAGGTATGTTGTATTTATTCTCCCAAATGGCTAGTCCGTTATCTGATGTGGGCTTGGTAGGTGCACCGTCACCTTTTCCTTCACATATGCCTTTCCATAAGTCATTAAAGATGAGGGTGTGGATGATATTTCTGGACCATTCTTAGTAGTTTTCCTTGCTAGTTAGCACTACACTGAAAATGAAGATGAGGAAATACATGTTATTCAACTTATGGCCTAATAGTTGAGTTGATGCCTATATATAAATATCTCTCATATATATAAAAAGTGATGAAAATAACACTTATATGATAAAAACAACCTTAGACATAATAATAGTTGAGTTGATGCCTATATATAAAAATCTCTCATATATATAAAAAGTGGTGAAAATAACACTTATATGGTAAAAACAACCTTAGACATAACACTTTTTCTAGAGAAATTTCATCACTTATGTGATAAAAACAACCTTAGACATAATAATAGCTGAGTTGATGCCTATATATAAATATCTCTCACATATATAAAAAGTGATGAAAATAACACTTATATGGTAAAAACAACCTTAGATATAACACTTTTACGAGAGACTTTTCAGCGTAAATCATAAGATCTATCATTTGTCGACGTGTTTCGAACCAACTAGTGTGGTTGACCATCAGGACAAGTTGAAGAACCAAATCCAACTTTGCATGTTAAATAGCTTGAGCAGAGCCTCCAACGGCTAACTAGGCCAATGGCTAACTAGGCCAATGATTAAATTGGACCAGGGACCTTACCTCTAAAATAAATATATAAATAATTTAATTTAATTGGAAGTTAGTTATAATAAGGGACCTTACTTGTAAATAAATATATAAATAATTTAATTTAATTGGTTGTTAAGCTTAAATATAAATAAATAATAAATAAGTAATAATAATACTAATAAAAAAATAAAAAATAAAAAATAAAAAAATAAATAAATATATATATCTATATATATATATATATATCTATATATATATATATATATTATATATATATATATAGACACACACACACACATTAGAATAAAATGATTTTGAGTCCAAGGCTCTTAACTCATTCCCGTCTCCTACCCAAGCTTTGGAAAAGGTATGTGGATGACACCAATGTTATCTGGTCTCACGGCCAAGAGGAATTAGATCTCTTCTTCGATCATCTCAACAATCAAACCTCAGCCATTAAGTTCACGAAAGAGCATGAAGTTGATGGGTGCCTCCCTTTCCTTGATATTTTTATTTCTAAGAATAGTCATGGTTCCCTCTTCCACCAAGTTTTTCGAAAGAAAACGCATACGAAGCAGTATCTTCATGCTAGTTCCCACCATTTCCCAGCTCAGAAGATGGGGGTTCTCAATACCCTTGCTACTAGGGCCCTAAGGATCTCGGATAAAGAGAGTTTTGAGAAAGAAAAATCCCATCTCCTTGACGTCTTTGTTGAGAATGGTTATAGTAGATACATGGGACATAAGGCTTTCCTAAAAGCTGCCAAGAATTCTCTTGCTAAAAGGGAACTGAAGGAGCGGATTCCAGGTGTCCATCTTCTGTTTGTTTAGGGGACCACTGATAAGATTGCAAGGATTCTCAAGATGCATAGTGTCCTTGTAACCTTTAGGCCCCTTAACACCATTCGTATATCCCTCAGATTAGTAAAGGAACCTATCGACCCTAAAGATATGAAAGGGGTATATATTATCCCTTGTTCCTGTGGGACCCCTTATATTGGTGAGACAGGTCGCTCCATCAGTCAAAGGATTAGTGAACACGCAGCTGACCTTAAGCATATGAGATCAAAGTCTTCGACTTTAGCTGAGCATGCAGAAAAAACTAATCATCATGTTTGTATTGAGGAGGCTAGTGTCATTGCTAGAGTTTCACAATTCCATCATCAGAAATTTAGGGAAGCTCTGGAGATTGAAAAGAGGCTGAGCAATCTCAATAGAGAGGATCGCTGGAAGATCAGTAGATGTTGGGTCCCAACTCTCTCTTCCTAGTCTCTTTCTTCCTTTCCGCCCCTCCTCCTCCCCTCCCCTCGTTTCTTATCTCATCTTTTTATTTACAATTATTTTATCTGATTTATTTATTTTATCTGATTAGTTTTTTATTTTAACTTAATATTATTTTATTCTAATGTATATATACATTTTTATTTATTTATTTTTTATTATATTATTATTACTTATATATATATATATATATATATATATATATATAACTAAAACTTAACATCCAATTTTAAAATCTTATAAATAGTCGTTTTATTCCAATATTTATATGTATAGTTAATAACTCTATAAATAGTTAATTTATGTATTTATTAAATAATACCTTTTAACTAACATAATTAAAACAATTAAATTAAATTATTTATATTTTATTTAGAGGTAAGGTCCCTTATTATAACTAACTTCCAATTAAATTAAATTATTTATATATTTATTTTAGAGGTAAGGTCCCTGGTCCAATTTAGCCACTGGCCTAGTTAGCAGTTGGAGGCCCTGCTCAAGATATTTAACATGCAAAGCTGGATCTGGTTCTTCAACTTGTCCCGATGATGAACCACACTAGTTGGTTCGAAACACGTCGACAATGATAGATCTTGTGATTTACGTCGAAAAATCTCTCGTAAACTTGATATGAATCACAAAGGCCATAATTCAACATAACACTTTCTCTAGAGAAAAAATTCATTCTTCCCATGAGCAATTTCAATAAAATAATTACATATAGAGATATATTCTCAACATGGCTGAGAGCACTACAATAGGATTAGTACTTACTTCTGCTACATGAATTCTTACGTCTTTTCTATCGCTAATATAGTTTCCCTGATGTGTCTTGCAGGCTTCTCCTTATTGACACCCGCAAATTCAGTCTGGGTAATCATTGTGACCAGACGACTCCATTGTGGCAAGGGCCCATTCATACCGGGGGTTTATGTAGTGAAGAAAGTCATGTGAATTGTAGCTCCTCTATAGTTCCATGTGACAAAGCCTACTAGGGCCTAGTATGAGAAATTGCCCACATTAAGGGCGGTCTTGTCGTGGGTGAGCTTAGATGGACAAGCCATTTCACATGGAAGTCTCCATTGCTGTTACTACTTACACGATTAGGGCGTCACTACTTGAGGAAAATGGCACAAGAATTCGACCTTCCCATAAGTATGTTATTCTGAAGTTAAATAAATTGAAGATGCAAACACATCTCAGTTGAATATGAATCTTAATCAATCGATACTCAAAACCAGACGAGTAGAGAGGAATGACGTTCATTCACTGCATTCGAGGAATTTAAGGCGATGAACTCTTACATGAATAACCCAGAGAATTGGTTGGCGAGATAAATAAATAAAGATGCTAGTCAGGGGAGTAAGAAGTTGTCGGGATGAGTGTTTCAACAGGTCTAGTGCAGGTAGAGGTATGTGTTAACAGGTTGAGCATTTCAATAGATCAAGCATTTCATTAGGTTGATCATGGGCAAAGGTACATTTCAACAAGTCGAGCATGGGTAGAGTTACATTTCAACAGGCTGAGCATGGGAATATGTACATTTCAACAAGTCGATCATTTCATCAACATTGTATGCAACAGGGCTGCAGATAGGGAAATAGAGAAGTCAGAAAGAGAAGGAATTACACTAAGCATGGCAGAGGCACTTGAACTTGCCTATACCATGTCAGGGAAAGGAATGATTCCCAAATACTTATTTGTATTAATGTAAACATGATTATATAACAAGATGATGTGTGACTTTTGGAATAACTTTTGGAATTCATATTTCGAGGGTTTTTCTTATTCTAACTCTTTAATTCCTAATTTATACATATTCAAATTTCTCACCCAATCTCTCAGGATCAGGTGTCCAACAAAAAATATCGTTTTGTATACCTAGTACATAAATTTTGAATATGATCGTTAATGGAGTTCTGATAAAATATGGGGTTAGGTGTGAAAATGTCAAACTCAAAATGGGAGACTATTAACTCAAAACCCATTTATTTGTCATCGACATGGGTGGTTGTGTTGTAGTATTGGGGGCATAATGGCTACGCACTTTAGGTCCAATCATCATGAATTTCGAATAACTCTATATGACTTTCACTAAATAGGCTCATGTACACACCTTTTGAGGGCTTCAAGCGAGCTCCCCTAAAATAGCAAACTCTCATCACATGAAGAAGTTATTAAAGAAAGGATACTAGCATTATTGCCCTATTTACTACTATACAAGTCATGGATAATATGTCATAAGAAAACCACCCATATTTACAACTGATCCTTGGCAAACATCATTTTGTCCTTGAGACACCAAAGGGTTTATCCCCTTCTCCAGAAAAGCATGACCATGCATTCCTCTAATTTCAAGAAGTCAACCACCAAATGTATGTCCTTATAAACACCATTTTGCACAAAAGAACGAAATATAAATGATCATTTAAGAATTGTTAAAGGCATGTTTCATTTGCCTAAGTTCAAACCCTTACTCATCACTAGGGGTAAAGAAGGAAGGAACTCGGAACATGTGTCCTCATTTTAGGGCTCTCAACAAGTTGACAATCAAGGACAAGTTTCCAATCCTAGTTATTTATGATTTACTAGATTAACTTCATGGAGCAAATATTTTACCAAGCTTCATCTACATTCAAGATACCCCTAAATTGGGATGAAAGAGACAAACATCCTTAAGAAAACTTTCAAAACACATGAAGGTGTTTATGAGTTTCCCGTGATGCCTTTTGATCTTTGTAATGCCCCATCCACCTCTAGAGCTCATGGATAATATTTTCAAGCCCTTCCTGTGCAAGTTTGTGCTATTCCTCTTCAATGATATCTTCATATGAAATAAAGCATGGGCCCTCAGAAAGTAAACAATACATAGCTAACAATGCCAATCAATAAATCCGTTGTTGCCTCATGGAATAGGCAAGTGAACATAGCTCTCTATTTTTATTTACCAAAGAGATCTTTCTTAGGGTTTATCTCTACTTTCACTTGAGTTCTTAGGTTTTGCACTATCTTTTTTGTGAATTACACTACAACTATTCAAAATATACACATCATTTGTCATTTATGGTCAACATTTTGAATCCATATTATGATCCACTATCAAGGCAGAAGGCCCTATATTTGAAACACAGACCAAAAAGAACAAACATTGTGGATATTTCGAATAGCTCTATAATCCATTATTATTCTTTTTTGTTATAACTTCACAATAATTAAAAAACAATTTTATTGCCATTATTCATCCTTTCACTAGTTCACAAGTTATTTTTGAAGGGGCTTTGTTTGGAAAAGGGCTATGGAGTTAGTTGCTAAAGGATAAGTATATTAAAAAGTTGTCTTTGGTTGAATGGATCCGATCCTCTATCTCAAAATCTATGCATGCAGGCTCTTTGGTTTGGAGAGGTCTGAAGTCATCCTTCTCTTGGCTCTTCAAATGGCTTGTTTGAAATGTAGGAAATGGATTTCATGTCAGGCTGGGAAAAGATCCCTTTCTAGGGGAACCTGTCCTTCAATTCTATCACTTTTCTTGGTAGCTCCCTTAATGGCAAAGGTCTTTATTTTCCGGGCCAAGCCAACACCTCTTTCCCCTTCATTTTCTCTCAGAGTTAGTGGCTTAACTCAAGAGACCTAGAATTGCAAGGGGCTCACGCTACAAAATAGGATAATTTTGATGAAAGGATTTCTAAAATTGGGGTTTTCCCTTCGCAGAAAGAGGACAAGCTAGTATGGGCTTGGAGCAAAGAAAAAGGGAAAGTGGTGATGGATTTGGCTTATGAGGCTATCTTAACTACTCTATGTACCCCTAATATTAAATGTTGGACACTGAAGCTCTTCCTCTCAAGCTTAAGTATTTTTTGTGGTTGGTACTTGAAAATAGAATCATGACTTGGAAGAACTTGCAAAAAAGGGGTCTCAACAAGCCAAATACTTGTTGTTTGTTCCTTTATGGAGAGGAGAGTATAGATCATCTCTTCCTTAATTGTAGGATAGCTAAGGATTTATTGGAGAATGGTTTTTTTGTGACCATAATTTCTTCTTTGGAAAACTATAATTCTTATGAGGAGTGCTTGTAATTTTGGGTTTCAAGAAGGAAAAATTTTCAAACCCTTCCCATATTTGTTGCATGGAGACTTTGGAATGTTGGTAATAAGGTCATTTTTTAAAGCATTTCCCCCAATTTGTTTCAGATAGCTGCTAGAGTCGTTGGATACTTTAGTGTTCCCAACTAGAGACATAACCAAGCCTCCAAGCTTGGTTGTACCCCCTAATATGAACAATGTCCTTCTTGTAGCTTTCTTTGATGATGCCTCTCAAAAAGATCATACTTGTGGTGGTGGGTTTGTCATAAGATTTCCAATAATCATTTTTTGAAAGCCAACCTGGGGATTGGGTAGGGGACCGACACCAAAGCGGAGCTCATTGCTTCATGGGCCCTTCTCTTCATTGCAAAATCAGTGAATCTAACTAGTATACAGGTTGGGGGAGATTCCAAATGCATAATAGATTGGCTGAAAGGGAAGTTAGCCTTATAGGTTTTAAATCTTTCTTACCAAAAGTAAAAAATGATGGAGATTGTCCAACATATTCAACAAATCAACTTCTTTCATGTGTACAGAGAATATAATGTGATGGAAGATGCAATATCTAAACAAGATTTGGTGTTAAGTGCAAGTACAATTCATCTAGAGGAATGAAGGGACGGTGATTAGAAATTCTTGGGCTTCTTCAAATTGTTCTGAAGACACACCTTGTGTCTCTAGTGGTGATCCTAATTTGTTTAGTGGTTATTTTTTTTAATGTTTATAATGAATCTCCCTGACTAGTTTGTATTGGGAGACAACTTTTGTAACTTTTTGGACTAATATTTTGCTTCATGTAAAGAAGCCTTCAAATTTGGCAGATGCAATGTGAACTATATCAGTTTTGCCTCGATAATCTACTTTTACTATGGCAAAGCATAGATAGAAGAATGAGGTGATCTCAATAGACTTCACAACAAAAGTCAATACTTTTTTAGAAGATAATTTTGTAACAGGTCTCCTCAGACCAGGCATAATATACCGTTAGTGTTTTTGTAACAGATCTCCTCAAACCAAGCATAATATACTATTATTGATTTTGTAATTGGTCTCCTCAGACCAAACACAATATACTGTAACTGTTACTAATGATGTTGGCAACCTAAATAGAGTATAATAAAATATTTACAATGTATGTTTGATTGAAATATGAATAACAATATGCATTTTTTCTAAATTAATTTTAAACCATCCCCTTAAACCATATTTTGAATAAAAAACCATAAATCACATATCAAATCAAATTCAATAAGTGAAATGTCAAATCTAATTCAATCAATGCAAGTTGCAAATCTTGTTAATGTTCTCACACTTTAACTATGACTTTCAAAGTGGGTAACACATGCTTTGATGAGATCATTAACATATAAAAAAAAATACCACCTTATCTTCGGATGAACCATGAGTCATTAAATAAGAAGAGATTCTAATTCATATAACTTTAACTCTTAACTAGCCAACTTCCTTCGCGAACCCACCAATTTTTCCATTAGTTCTAAATTCATTTGGGGTTTAAGCTTTGATATGGCATGTCAAACTTAGAAAATCAAAGACAAAACATAAGACCTATCAAAACTCTTATCCACCGTGCAATTTTTTTTGGGTCCGAAACCAATAATATAGGTTACTGCATTCCAACATGCTAGGCATGGTCTTGAATTCATTGCCTAAGTTCCCTCACTTCTTGTAAACATACTTTTCTTCGTAGTATGATGGAAGGTTAAATTTGGGAAAGCTCCTAAGGTAGGGAAGTGTAAATACAAAGCCATGAGTAGTTATAAAAGCAGTTGTCTATAACGCGACTTTTTGAAAGCTTTTCCGGTGGAATTTTCCAGTCAAAATCCGGCAGCAATTCATTGGAATCCCAAGTTTAATAGCTAGTTTCTGCACAATCAATGGCTCCCAGGGGTTTTTCAGGGTGCTGAATCCAAATATGCAGTTAAAAAACCATTTTAACTGCTAAAAATCTAGATTTAACCTCATTTCTTCCGCCGGATTCCGTCACCGGAATCTCCAAAAAGTCGCATTATAGACAACTCCGTTATAAAACAATAAAACACTTTTAAGATAATAAAATAATTAACACAATAACAATAGTATTTGAAAGTTAATATGAAATAAACCATTTTTTTATTTTTTATTTTATAGGTATTAAAAACAAACTAGTAAACAAGTAAAATTAATAGAAAATCTATTTATACTTCTGTTTTAATGTAATAATTATATGTAATACACAACCAAAGGTTTTTGGATTTCAAAGAAAACACTCCAGATTTAATAAATATTTATTTATTTTATATAAATTGTGTAGTTGTGACTTGATTTAGATATGTTAATTGTTAAAAAAGTATTATTTTGTTTGAGAAACTGAATTCATTTAGATTTATTAAAGAAATATCTAATTTTTTATATCTATTAGAATAAATTTTCCAATATTATAGTTATGGATAGTTACATAAATTATTTAAATATTGTTTGTATTTAAAAGAGTTCACATGTCATGTAAATGATAAGATTTATAGTATCAAAGGAAATACATTGAATTTCTAAAAGAGATCACATGTCATGTAGATGATAAGATTCATAGCATCAAAGGAAATACATTCAAGTTTTTGATACTGGTAATATTTATTTTGGAAAAGTTAGGGATATAATGAGAGTTTTACTATAACTTAAATTTTGAAAAACAAAAATAATATTGTAGTATTTAATTGTGATTTAATAAATGATATAAAATTTATTAAATTTTAAATAAAATCAATAAAATTTTTAAATATTTTTATTAGAGAAGATCTTAAAGCCACTACAGAAATTATAAGTCATAAGTAATATGAATAATACTTTTAAAATTTATTTCACTTGGTAAATCATATATCGTGATCTTTGTAATTGACTATTTTATCTTTAATATTCAATTTATTTAGCAAAATATTAACATTATGTGTGGTTTTTTACTGTAAATATTCTAAACTCTAAATTTCCAAATTTAAGTTATTGATAAGAACAAACTTTTTTATTTTAATAAAATATAATAATTTAAATATGAAAATTATATATAATATATATTATATAATATATATATATATTTATATATTTTTGAAGAAATCACTATCTATTATACTAATTTTTTTTTAAAATTTGGTAGGACTACATCTTCATCATGTCTAATATATCACCCTGATTGCCACAGAGAATTGAACGAGTGACTTCACATCAAAGAGTGCCTTAACAAGCAACTGATCACCGTTTATCCAAGACCCAGTGGACTCCATCTATTATACTAATTTGAAAGATGTTATTACTTAAAATACTTTGTTTTTGTTTTTGTTTTTGTTTTTGTTTTGTTTTTGTTTTTGTTTTGTTTTGTTTTGTTTTGTTTTGTTTTGTTTTGTTTTGTTTTTTTTTTTTTTTTTTTAACGCAGTCAGTTACTTTTTATATATTGCAAAAAAAAGGGGAACGAAAGCTAGTTCCTTGTTCAATCAGAGGAGGGTTGGATCAAAGAAGTGCGCAAAAGGGAGCGCAGTCCCCACATCTACTTTAACAACCCTGTTTCTTATAAACTTCGAAAACTATGGGATAACTTACCAAAATTGACTTGAAAACTTAATCCTTGCGAAGTAACCAAACCTGCACTTAAATTTGATAAAAAATGGACTTAACCATAAACCCGCACTTAACTTTGGAAAAGGCGGACATAAACACAAACACATGGGAACCCAATTTCTGCTTTTCCAAAGCCATGGCACAATTTTCGAAACTCACCTTTATTAGGCTCAACCTCCACCGTATATTTCCTCCAATAGATCTGACGGACACCATCGAACAACGATCCTTCAACCTACACGTCACTCCACAACCATTGATCCACATGCATTAGATCCAACGGCTAATGGGGGTTTTGGGTGGGCAAATCACGTGGAGAATACCCGCTTGATAAAGTGGTATTCTCGCCCCACTTGCTTGTTACATGTACAACGGTGAGTGGAATCGAGGGGTTCCCTCCTGAAACCACTTACCACTTAATCGCCTCCTCAAAAACCATTCTTGCTTAATCCAACCTTTTCTCTTTATCTAAGTCTCGAGCAAGTTAGCACTCGATGAACCTTGATTTGCCACCATCGAGTTCCTCTCCCAAAACTACTGGTGTCATTCCTCATCCGTTGATCTTTGGATCCAACGGTTATTGAGCGATGATTCTTCATCTGTCTCCTCACACTATCTTTGTAGCAATTCTTCACTGTTTTGTCGGTTCTGTTCCTAACGTAATGGTCTCTATTGAGGAGAGACTTGCTGCTGTTGAAAGCCATACTGTCTTGGGTTGCCTGGGAGCTTGCGCAGGTGAATGTAGATACCTGACTATTACTTGCACTACTATTACAGTCCATGCATTCGTGGATGACATGAATAATGTCGTCTTCGCCTAGGAGAGGAGAACAAATGAAATCTTGTTTCATCATATAGTGTAGCTTTTTGGGACTATGAGTGTTGCGTGCTCTAAGCAAGGGTTGAATACAGTTGAGAACCCCTGCTGACCTATATCCTCTGTTTTCCTCATGCTATCTCCATCTTGAGTTGGTGTTTTGATTCTTTTTATTTTTATTTTTTTTCCCTTGTTAAATTTCTTGTGATGATCTTCGAATCTATATCTTCTTTCTCGATCTTCATACTGGGTGAGGGGGTCATGGTATACTTTCTTCATAAACTTCATTATTCTCTTTGACAACCCCAACTAGTCTGTTAATTGCTTTGTTGGCATGGCTGTCAGTGTCCTTATTTTGGTTTCTCAAGACATGCTTTATGGTTATTTTTCCTAGACTTTCAAAACTTGTTCTGATCCTTTGATAGATTCTGTTGATGGTTATGCTTTTGAAGTCCCTTTTGGCATCCAAAGCGGCTATTATGATAGTCGAGTCCCCTATTATTATAGGGTCCTTGATTGCATTTTTGTTTAAAAGCCTTGTGCCAAGGAGAAGGTTGTATGCTTCAGCCCTATTGTTTGTCATTTCTCCAAGGCTCCATTCATAGGTTATTATTTTTTGTCCATTTGGCTAGTATATCTCCTCTTGCCCCTATTTTACTTGGGTTATTTTTTGCAGCTCCGTCAAAAAAGAGAATGTGTCTCTTCTATTCTTTATCCATTCTACAAATTCTTTGTCCTCCAATCTTAATTTCCACTTCTTGTTTGTGTGGAATTCTTTATTTTTTTCTATAGCTGCTGCTTTTGCTTTGTTTTCTAACATTGCTTTACTGTACCAATCTTTCTATTCTTGTTGTAAATTGTTCTGATCCATTTTTAAGATTCCATTTGTACTTATTATCTCTACAACTTGGCTCCAAGTTTTTGGTAGGATCTTGCCTAGATTTGGCTTTTGTTCTTTGAAAATGCATTTGTTTTGGGCTAACCAAATTTGCCAACACAGGATTGAAGGGAGACATTTCCATATCCTATTTATTGTTGCCTTTTTTTCTTTGTATATGGGTAGCTTTTATCCCAATTTTTATGAAGAGTTGTCAACTAAATTGTTGGATTTATGTTTATTTCCAAAGGACTTGTTGCCTGTTTCCAACACTCTCTCACCACCATACAGTTAATGAAGAGGTGTTGAATTGTTTCTTTCTCCTTTTGACACTTGACACATTTTGAGGGCCCTTGTATTCCTTTTTTTTTAATTTTCAGAGGTAATAATTTTACCTTTCAGAAGGGTCTGGGTGAAGAATTTAATTTTGGGCAGACTCTTTGAATTCCAAGCTGCCTTCCAAGGAATCCAGTCATTTTTATTGTGAAGTTTTTGGAGGAAGTTGTACCTTGATTTCACTGTGTAATCCCCTCCATTTGGGTCCCAAACAAAGTCATCCTGATCTTTTATGTTGATGGGCGCGACCCCTCCCAGATGGACTTTTAAAATTTCCCACTGACTTTTCAGTCTTGGTGGTGTAGCCAACTTTTTCCATCTTACCCAGTTATTCTGATCCCAATAAAAAATAGAATAAAGAGTGTTAAAACTTTGCTCTTCTAACCATCTCTGAAGTCCCCTTAAATTTTGGTTCTGATTTAAGGGGGTTTTCCCGATTGTTTTATCCTCCCAGATAGAAATTGTTTTTCTATTCCTTGGATTTTTGGATATTTCATCTCTAATAAGAGGAATTATCCTTTTAACCAATTTCCAGATTTGAGTTCATGGCATGTCTGGAATAGTATTAGTGAGCATCTTTGTTCTATGACAATTTAAGTATTTCATTGTTAGTACTTTTTCCCACCAGTGACCATTCCCATTTATCATTCTCCAAATAATTTTTGTCCCTAGAGCAGTGTTCATTAGTCCTAGCAGGCGAATTGCTATACCTCCTTTTTCATAGGGAAGAGTAACTTGCTCCCATTTAACAAGGCTGAATTTTTTATTATCTTGTTTTCCTCCTTGCCAGAGGAAGCTTCTAATTATCATTTCCATTTGCTTATGGTCACTTGCTGGAGCCATAATGATTTCATATTGATATATAGGCAGGGGCGAGAGAAGTGCTTTAATTAGTGTCACTCTTCCTGCCAGGTTAAGCCACATCACTCCCCAATTCTGAATTTTTCCCCTCATTCTCTCCACTTGCCTATTCCAGACTTCCGATTTTACCACTTCCTTTGCTAAGGGTAGCCCAAGATAAGTGAAGTGGCTCCAATTTATTTGTAGAGGTATTTCTAGTATTTGTGAGATATGCTGCATTGTTTTTGTTGGGGTATTCCAGCAATAAATTCTGCATTTGGAGTTTTTTAAAATTCCTCTTGAGGCTAGGAGAAATTCATCCAAGACTTTCTTGAATCGTTTTGCTATGATGCAAGATGCACTGCCTATGAGAAGGGTGTCATCTGCAAAGAGAGAGTGGTTTATATCTTTGGCTCCTCTCAAGCTTTGGATCCTTGTTATTTTTTTCTCTTTTCTATGATTTTCCAGCATAGCACTCAGCGATTCAGCCATGATGATGTACAAGATTGGAGAAAGCAAACAGCCTTGCCTTAGCCCTCATGTGCTTTGGAAAAAATTACTGGGCTGACCATTGATTAAAGGAGCTATCCAAGGATTTGATATACATGCTTGGATAATCTCTATGAAATTTGTTGAAAAGCCAAACCTTTTGAGAGTTGCTGCAAGAAATTTATGGTTAAATCTATCAAAAGCATTAGTCATATCTAATTTAACAATCATTCCTCTCTCCTTTCTTTGGATATTGTTGTGGATAACCTCCTGAACAATTATCACATTGTTTGTGATTTGCCTCTTAGGGACAAATCCTCCTTGGTTTTCTGAAATTATTTCCAGAAGTAATTTTTTCATTTTGTTTGCTAGGATTTTGGTAAGTATCTTATAAGACGAGTTGCAAAGGGAGATTGGCCTATATCTGTTAAAAATTGTAGGATTGGGTTCTTTAGGAATGAGGGCTAGGAAGGAGGATTTTGTATTTCCTCCTATCTTTTTTTTTTGGAAAGCATTTTTGAGCATTCTCATTAGGTATTTTTTTGATAATTTCCCAATGTTGTTTGTAAAAGGCCATTGTAAACCCATCTAGACCTGGTGCCTTGTTAGGGTGGAGATTCCACACAGATTCTCTGACTTCTTCCTCAGTAATTTCTTTGTCTAATTCCCTGTTTTGCTAGTCGCTTATTTTTCTTTTTTTTATATGCTGCAAAGTTTCTTTAGTAGCTGCCTGCTGGTCACTTGTTGAGAGGAGTTCTTTAAAGTGTTTATGGGTTGCATTTTTTACTGCTTCATCTCCTTTTATTTCTTGACCATTTACTTGAATCTGTTCAATCTGATTTTTTGACCTCCTTATTTTCATTGTATTATGAAAGAAGGTTGTATTTTTGTCTCTGGATTTTAGCCAAAGGCATCTTGATTTCAATCTGCTTTCCTCTTATTTTTGCCTATTTTGCTTATATATTTCTAGATATATTTCCTTTTCTTGTATATGATCTTGCTTACTTTCTTCCTTGTTCTCTTTTTCCTTACAAAGGTTATCCATTTTTTTTGCAATTCGATTTTCCTAGCTTTGTCCCAGAGATCATTTTCTCTTGCCCAATTTTTTAAGTGCATCCTTAGGTTCTTTAGCTTAGTTTCCCAAACATACTAGAGAGATCCTATGACACTTTGTTTCCAGCTGTCCTTTATTTGTTTGTCAAAATCTTCCTTGCTATCCCAAATTGAATTATATCTGAAGGGAAGGGGTCCTTGATTTTCCAGCCTTCCCAAGGTTAGCACCACTAGCTTGTGATCTGAAGCTGAGTTGTGAACAATTTTACTTTTCACAAGAGTGTAAGCAGTTGCTATGCTTTCATGAATAAGAATTATGTCCAACCTTTCTTTTATGTTGTTTTTTTTCAATTCTTTTGTTGTTCCAAGTGTATTTTCCATTGCTTGGCAGAATGTCTATTAATTTGTGTCCTTCTATTATTCCTTCAAGAGATTCTCTTGACAGATCATTGTGGAAGATTCCACCAAATTTTTCTTCTGTATTCCTTATCAGATTGAAGTCTCCTCCTAGGATTAAGTGCCCACTTTGTCTCTCTGCTATTTCTTCTTTAACTGATTTCTAGCATTTTTCTTTCTCTCTATAGTGATTTTGAGAATACACATTTATAATGCTATACTATTCTTTTGTATTGAGATTCCTCAACTCTGTTCGAATCCAGTGTCTGTTGATTTTTTGGGTCATTAATTCCCATTTTCTTTTATCCCGAATGGTGTTGATTCCTCCTAATGCTCCTATGGCTTCTAATGCTACTTCTTCGTAAATTTTTAGTTTTTGAATCATTTTTTGATTTTCTTGCTTGTTTAGTTTGGTCTCTTGGATCATATATATGTCTGGTTGTTCCTTGGCTAAAATGTCTCTAGTTGCATTGACTTTAAAGGAGGTGCCAAGGCCGCGACAATTCCAAGAGACCACTATCATTATTTACTATTGTGTTGGTGTGGTCCTCCCTTTCCTCTTTGTTGAGTTTTTTCATGACTTCTTGTTTGTTTCCCAAGGAATGAATCCATTGGTTGTTGTGTTCCTAGAGCCATTTCTTTAGTTGTTGCCTCATCTCTGATTTCTTTATTGGATTTCCTTCCCACTTTTTTTGTTGATCCTAGGCTTGGGGGATTTCTTTAGCATTTTTTCTAGTTAGAATGTGGTCCACTGAGGGAGGAGGAGGGGAGGATATAGGGTTGGGGGTGGATATGAGAGCTAAAGAGGTAAGGTTTGAGGGAGGGGATCTGGGAGAGGGTGGATCAAAGGAGTCTTCTAAGGGCTCAAAAGGGTTCAGAGTTGTGTGATCAGGAGGAGTAACCTTCATTGGAGGCTGAGAGGTTGTTTCATTTGCTTCTTGGGACTGATACATATTTGATGTTGTCTACTTATTGGTAGGTTTTTTCTTTTCACTTGTTCCCATGTAGGTTCTTGCTCTTCTACATTTTCATGCTTTATTTTTTTAAGACACCTGTTTGCAAAATGACCATACTCGTGACATACCTTGCATTTAAATGGTATTTTCTCATAGTCCAGCTGCTAAATGTGTGTCCACTGGTTGACCTTGATCTTTATTGCCTTTGGGAGGCCTTTTCCGAGATCTACTTCCACACATATTCTTGTGCACGTGTGCATGTTGTCTTTTGGCTCACATCTATCAATATATTTACCCACTGTGTTTCCTATAGCCTTTACAGATTCGACTCCCCAGTAGTAAAGAGGAAGATGCCGGAGCCTGACCCACAAAGGCACTGCGTTTGGGACATCCATCTCCAGATCAAAGTCTGGCATCCACCTATTCAGGTATAAGCCTCTGGATTCCATGAAGTAAGGTATGTTTCTAAATATCAGATCTCTATCCTCCTTTGTTTCAAAGAGAAAGGTGTAGTATCCCCTTCCACATAATTGTATTGCTATCTTCCGCTATGTGGTTGCATTCCAGTTTCTTTCCACCCATTTTTTCATTGATTCGGGTGAGGGCCATAGCCCTGTGAACTGTCCAACAAGTCCGCATTCTGCCAGAGAGATGGTTGCTCTTCTTGGAAGTGCTAGAGGGAGAGAAATCTCTGGGATACTTTCAAGTTTCTTTACAAATTTATTGACTGATGGCCTGCTCCTTGGAGCCCCATTCTATGTGATTAGAGATGCGAAGGCTTCTATGTTTTCTTCATTCCCTGGCTACATGGAAGAGTGAGGATCTCCCTCCTCAGAGGGCTGCATGGTCTGGTTGGCCTCAGTAGCAAGAGGCTGCCAAGGGATGGATCTGCAGGGGCAGTGGTGGCCAGGTCAGCAGGGGCAGCGGCGGCTAGGTCAGTAGCAGAGCGTTTAAAATACTTTGTTTTTACAATGTTAACATTGTTAATATTAATATTAAAATAAGTAAGATGTTAAGTTATCCTTTTAAAAATTATATTAATATATTTTTTATGATTAATATATTTATATTATCATTATCTTAATTATTTTATATAAAAATATATTAAGACCAAACATAGATACATCTTAATTGGGGATTTACTAAGCGTATTTTTGCCAAAAGGCACTCTAACAATCTAGTATGGTGGGGGGGGGGGGGGGGGGGGGGGGGGGTGGGGGGGGTGTTGTAGTGTTTGTAAATAAGTGTAAACATTTAAATGTTGGCTCAATATGAGAAAGATATTATAGTGCCCATAAAATGAATCATCAAATCAAATAATAATAAAACATGACTTTGAGGGTTAGCCCAATTGGTCGAGTCCCCGTCATTATAACGCCTTTATTATTGAGAGATTATGGTTTAATTCTCTGGACACTCTTGGGGTCAGGATTCCTTGTTGAGCTAATAGGAAGTGAACCCTTCGGGTGGATTTGCTTGGTACAAATATCCTATGTATGTAGCGATCATTGATCTTTGGTATCCTTGAACCACACAGAAAAATAGCCCCAAGGGTTAGATCAATTGGTTAAGTCCCCATCGTTAAAGCACCTTTGCTATTGAGAGGTCACGAGTTCATATCTCTCAACACTCTCAGGGTCAGGATCCGTCGTTGAGTTGATATGAAGTGATCCCTTTAGGTGGATCTACTTGGTACAAATATTTATTGGACGTAGCAGTCACCAATCTCCTGGGTCCATGAACCACATAGAAAATAATAATAACATAAAAAAAAATATTGGAAATAAAAAGTAATAAAAGTAATAAATCGATTCAATTCAATTTATTGCGCCAAGAGACTCTCTACAACCCAGTGTGGGGGAGATGTTGTAATGCTTGTAAATGAGTGTAAACATTTGAATATGGACACATGAGAGATGTTGTAATGTTCCTAAATGAAGTATTGGATGAAATAATGATAATAATAAATCATAATGTGGACTCAATTAGATATGTAATAAAAATAATAGACAAATTCAATTCAATTCAATTTGTTATATTGTAATTTTATTTTTATTCATAAAATTACAAACTATTTTTTTTTTTGAAAAAAATCATAGTATGCTTATCATATTAACATAAATGTAAATAATAATGGTTCATATTCGTCACTATGATATCTAGGATATAATTAATAAACATATAAAAGCTTAATAAATTTAAGCAATAAATGTATAACTGAAAATAAAAATATTTCTAAAATATAAAAATGTGAAATATATATAAAACATAAATAGTAACTTTAAATTAAGACCCATTTGATCATATAAATTAAAACAATGATTCATATTAATAATCATTATATTTAAAAACTTCATATTTAAATTTAATTAATAGGAACGCGTGCGCATGCACATACACACATGGTGATGATGATGAGTAATATTATTAACATCCACTAAGACCAATATGGTCTAACAAACCTTAATAAGGTAAGAAATTAATAGAATTTTTTTAACATATTATTTTTATACTTGAAGACGAGTGAGAGAAGCGTTCTTAGATCACCGTACTTTTCTTGCCTTAATAGGTCAAGAAGGTTGGTAGTGTGACATATATTTTGAAAATTAGAATGGATTTGACTTAAGTTAGACAATATAAGAGAAATTTCTTTTCATTTTCAACCCTCTAGTATTGCACATGTTGTTGAGGGATTTTATCCCCTAGGGCTTTTGGGTGGAACCCTAGCAGACTGAAAGTTGTCTAAACAAAGAAACATGCACACACACAACCATTATGCTAGCAAAAGCTAATTCTAAGGTAAGAAGGATGTAACTCAGGTCCTACGTTTGGGTAGTTCCTCAAGGGTCCAAACCTTTCTTCACGTCCCTTTCACTCCTTTGCCCTGCAAAACCAACAATTCCAAAGAATGCAACAGTATATGGACAAAGATTCATACAAAAATATCTATAACAAGAAAGGAGTTAGTTATGAACTTTTAGACATCCATTCATACATGAAATTCAAACATGAACATCATTAACATAAAGAAAAGCATATCGGGAATCAAGATGTATTTCTTTATTAGACAAATAGAAGTAAAAAAGAGTAATATCACCTGAGCAACCTCTGCAGGCTCAAAGCCAGCCTCCTTCTGGATCCATCCCGCCTCAAGCCTCTAGCATATCTCCTTCCAAGACTCACTCCAAGATGCCATAACTAAGGGATGAACATCAAATCACAAGGAAACATAGGTTCCTGTACAAATGGGGGAGTGCAAAAGGCACAAGGTCTTCAACCTGATCAGGGGGAAAATCTCAGTATAATAACCTTCTCTCTCTTCTCTCCTCCCTTAGGCCTTCCCTTTGTGTCTTTTTACTAAATTCTAAAGTAGTTTTATTAGGGATTGGTTGGAACAGTTGAGGCCACGGGCACTAACAGGTGATCAGCAGGTAAAACCCGCGATCTCCGCCCGAAAATAAGGAGTTTTATATTTTTTTAAGTGTTTTAATACATATACACGGGTTGGGTATATATGAGCCCGCGTATACATGCGTTTAACTCAGGGAAATGTCGCGTATAGGGAATAAAACACTATTTTTTAGATTTTGGACCAGGTCTGGAAGGAAGGGTTGCCCTAGGCCATGAGTGCAGCATCACAAACCATAATAGTGAGATTTGGAGCTATAACACATGTGATAGAATATTTCTTCCCATGGTGTTTTGGTAGTAGACTAATGCTCAGTTTCACTATGAGGCTCATGAGATTTAGCTCTTATCTTATCAAATTTCATTTTCTTCTTAATACTAGTAAAGACAGATAAATAATTCTGCTTTTCAAGATTGGGGTTGATCACCTCCTTACAATATCTTAGTTTCCTTTTTCCATCTATATCTTTATCGCTCTATAACTTCTCCTTAAATTTGGAAATAATAATATTTTTAATATTATCCTTATTTTGCAAGATGATCTCCTCCTTTATCCCCAATGGTCTAGCCAATATTGGGCATCCTTATGTTGTTTTCACTATAGTTATAAGCAATTTTAGGAATCCTCTTGGTTTCCATGTTGTATAACTTCTCATATGTGATATACCTGGTCATAACCATGCTTTCAATAGGGAAAAGGCTAGCTTCAATCAGGAGGATAAGGTAGGGAGTGCATCCTTTAATATTGAGGTCGCACGTTATAAAATGCATTTGGATCTCCTCAATCTTCCGTGGTTCTCTGGATATACTGCAACCTAAAACCTCACATCCTTATAATTGGTCATAGCCATGCTTTCAATATGGGAAAGGCTATCTTGAATAAGGATGATAGGGTAGGGAGTCCATCCTTTAATATTGAGGTTGTGGGTTATAAAATGATTTTGGATATGCTCAATCTTCCTCCATGATTCTCTAGATACATTGCAACCCCAAACCTCACATCCATATAAAATAATAGGGGAGAATAGAGTCTCACAGAGGAACTTTTATTTTATCCCAAATCCAAAGATAAACTAACATACAATTGTTTTCAAGCCCATAGTAAGCTTTTTAAACCTCCACTTATCCTTTTCTAAATGTTATAATTCAAATTGAGCTAATGGTTAATGTCAATTCCCAAATATTTGTATGAAGGAACTTTCTTCAAGTATTTATTATCATAGTTGAAACTGTCATAGTAATATTTTTGGATTTAATTATCATGACTTTAGTCTTGTTAGTGTTAAAAATCATACCCATATTGGAGCCAAAATCTTGAAGGATTCTTACTTGATTGTCAAGATTTTCATGGCCCCTTGCCAAAGAACAATATCGCCAGCATAAAGGATAATAATTATGATAATACTAATGTGGGGTCAATACATCATTCATCTTCTAAAAACTCTTCGAGTTTATCAATGTAAATGCCAAAAAGGGCGGGGGATAAGGGACAACCTTGCTTGAATCCAATATTGCAATTAATTTCTTTTGACCAACACTCAGTGCTCTTAAGCTTGGAAATAAAATTCTCATACAACCTTGTCACAAAAACCCTCAACTTGAAAGGAACCATTAGCCCTTCCATCCTCTTCCATAGCTTCGTCTTAGGAACGATGTCAAAATATTTTCTAAAGTCCACAAAACAACAAAATAGGGTCAATCTTATTATTGCAACATTCCTCTACAATGATCGTGAGAGTAACAAGATGGTCAACACTTGAATGATGTCTCCTAAACCTCGTTTGGCCTTTAGCTCTTTTACCACGACTTTCAGGATAATTTTCTTTTCTAAAATAAGTCCATACAACTTGGCTAAATTGTGATTAGCATAATATTTATGTAATCAGAGGGAATACGTTTATCCCCACTTTTAAAAATGAGCACAATAAGGCTCTGTTTCCATGGCCTATGAAATCCTTGCATCATTGCCAAATTGAAGAGCTTGTGTATGTGAGGGATGAGGATAGAACCTCCCATTTTAAAAATTTCAGCTTGATAGCCTTCAATATCCTTAGCTTTCCATTAGCGATGTGGTTAACCCCAAATTCAATATCTTCCAAAGAAAAGATATTATCCTCTATATGCAAATTCAAAATGGTTCCCCTAGAATTACGAGACTTATAAAGGTTTTTGAGGTAGATATTCCAATTCTTTAAAGGAATAACATTATTTTCTTTAAATTTACAAATTCGAATTTTTCTCCACAATTTTTTGGGATAAACTTTGGAATGGTGAAGTAGCTACTATTGCTTCCGATTTATATAAAATATTTTCTTTATTTTAATAAGAGACTTGTAAAAATTTATCTTATCAAGTTTTAATGTTTCACTAGGAGCATCTTTGATTGACTTTTTAGTAATTTTACAATCATTATCATACCAAGGGTCGATATTTCTATTATTATTTTTTTATGTCACCGTAGTAGAGAATTTGTTGATGGTAGTGTAGAGGGTTGTAGTAAAATTATGATGGAGGTGCTCAATGTTATCATTATAAGCTAAAAAGTATAAATCCATTTTTAAATCCTTTAAGAAGAGGCCCATTTTACTTTTGTCAAAGAGTAGGGGCCTCTGGCTATCATAATTCTCTTGCATTTGGGTAGCGTGCGTGTCAAAGTTTAGAGTTAAGGATAAAGGTCTATGATCAAAATCAAACTCGTGATCATTTAAGAGCTCAAAATTCACAATTTGGTTGGAGACAAAGATATCGAACATCACATAATCCATAACGCTACTTCCAAGCCCACAAATACAAGTCATCTGGTTGGACTTTGGCCACTTGGTTATGCCATTTCAAATTATAAGGTCTTGGTAACAACAAAGCTTGATTAAATTAGTACCAAATAAATTCTCAATCATGTCTTCATAGTTTCTTTTGAATCTACTAACTAAATAAAGGTATTCATATAGCCAAATAAGATTAGTGTTGGAGTTATTTAGAAGAATAGATTGGCTAGTTGCAATTCTAGCATTAAAGTATCCTAACAAGAGGATATTACCTTCATTCCTTAGATTATGAATATCATGTTCTAGGGTATTATGGGGGCAATTATCATTTAAAATTCTTAATTAGGGTTGGAGTCATTCCTTATATATATATTATATAGATATTATATATTATATATATATTATATATATATATATATATCATATATATATTATAATATTCCATGGAAAAGTTTTATAACTTTATTATATAAATAAAAGTTACATCAATATATGAATGGGCATTCTTTTTTGGCACATGGCTCTGGTATATTTTCTTCTACGATCATGTATATTCATCAACATGTTGATAAAATTAACCATCAATACAGATTTACCAAATAAAAAATAAATAGTGAGACAACTATAATTATCTGCTACAAAAATGACAACGTTGTGGTCACTAAATATTTTCCAGTTATACACTTGAAAAATACAATAATAATAAAATATATAGCAAGTTTGATATCTCAAAGAGCACAAAAAAATATGTATATATGACAAACTGCCAAGGGACTAGTCAAACCCAAGGGTCAAAAAGAAATTATGTCCTCTAACCTTCCTTATTTTCAGTGACCATGCATGTTTCTTTATGTCCAGATCTAGTCCACTTTTTGAGAGCCTATCAAATTCTTTGTTTGTGTGCCTATAGATGTGATAAAATGTGATATGAGAGAATGATGAAATTATTCGTGTAATTTTTTGATAGAGAGGAAGTAAGGAATAATTCCTAAGAATTAATATCCTTGCATCCATTTATGACCACTTGTGAATCGCCATATATGTGTAAAGAGAAAACTTATTGAGTGAGATACAAGAGAATGATTGTAAGCAAGGAAAAATGGTTCATCATAGTTATAAGTGGATGAACCTATATTTGTAAAGAAAGAGAGGTAGCAGGAGTCAGATAGGGGTAGAATGCCTCCAATTCCCCCTTAGGAAAGCAAGCCTTGAGCTATCCCATCAAAGAAAGTACAAGATGAGTCAATTTGTAGAGCCACGGGAGTTGGAGGGATGGAAGAATCGATTAAGGAAGGAAGAGAGAAGGAGGGAAGAGAGAAGGAGGGAGAAATATGTATACTTTGAGATGACACTTTGGAGAAGTTTGGGTCTTTGTTTTCAAATATAGCATCATTTTGTTACAACCAGATATCCCAACTGACACACAAAGGAAGCTAGTTTATGTTATCTAAGAGGTAATGAGAGAGCCATGTTTGTAGACAAAGATTGATATTTTCAGCTTCTCAAGGAGAATTTTGAGGGAAAGAACCCTTGATATTGGACCAAACCCCTATAGTGAAAGGGAATATGATGAAGAGATGGATGATGGATTCAACATCATAGAGGGAAAAAGATAGGATTTTGAAAATATATTTTTTGTATGATTTACCAGGTGGGGACCTTATATTTTAACATGAGAAACATTAATAATTTTTCTTTACGATGTGTTGTCGCTGCTACAACACCCTCCAAAATTTCACTACATTTGAATTTTGGAGGTTACCTCATTGTCGTATGGATTGTCGCTTTGGTTGTCAAGCATAATTTTGTATTGATTCATATGTTTTGAGTGTTCTTAAGTGTCTTCGCATTGATTTGAATACTCTTATATGCATTTCATGGTCACAACACCTTTCTTGTTGTCAAACGACACTTTCAGGCCACATTTGCATACACTTCAACATTTTTACTTGGGGAATGTGCATAAAGTGTTTTTTTGATGTTTATTCAGTGTTAGTTACGTGTTTCTAAGTTTTCTCGATGAGTTAGTATGTGTCACACTTGGTTTTATGTCAAGAACTCATCTTGTCCATTCTTGATCAATCATCTGCAATTAGACAAATTTTAGTTGAAAAGTGAGCCCGTTAAGGCTATGAGCGCACTCTAAACCCTCAATGGGATAACCTTCATTATTTAGAAGTGAGCCCTGCACCCTAACTAAGAGTTGGTGCACTTCGAAAGAATGAATCCACTTTGTTGTTCCAAACTGTTCCCTCAAAGAATTACTAAGTCTTCCTAGAGCATAATCCTTTGACCCAAAGAAGTGCACCCTCCTTGAGCACAATGGCGCATCCTGAAGACCCGAAGCTCAACCCTCCATCCTTCCCCTATTCGTCATGCTCCCTCCTGAACTGATTGAGCACACTGTCGCACCTTAAAGGCACGAAGGTACAACTTTCAACCTTCAAAAGTGTGCCATGTGCCCTCCTTGAGGATACTTGATTGCATGAGCACACTCTGAAGGCACGAAGCTTTAGCCTTCACCCTTTGGGAGTGTGCCTTGTGCCGTCTCTCTCTCCCTTGAGCACATAGCGCACTTGGGAAGATCAAATCTTTTACCTTCGTCATTCAGACTTGTACCATGCACCCTGCCTTGACTTCCTTGCTTCTTAGGGTGCATGAGCACATCTCAAAGCCTCAAAGCTCCTCCTCCTCTATCCTTCAACCTTTCAAAGTGTGTTGTTGTGCCCTGTAGCTCCCTTGACTATTTTAGGTGAACCAAAAAGGAATGAAGAGAAAAATCTACATAAAACATGGTAGAGAAGGATATTTTCAGTTGATGGTTGCTCTTCATGAGTGATTACAGAAACATGTATTCCAGGGACCTCATGGAAAGCACACACAAAAAAGATCGAGAAAAGAGGATAAACAAAGGAAGCACAAGAAGAAACAAGAACACATCTAAAACGTGATGTAAAAGCACCATGAAGACTCCAAGATTGAAGACCCTTCGGAGGGTAGAAGCACCATGAGTAGATGATGATAGAGAACGGTCATGTCACCACTAAAACAAGTCCATGGCATCAGTCACTGTCAGTCCCAGTCATCCTAGATAGTGACGTTATTAAGTATCATCATATGATGAAATGGAAGACAAAATATATTATTGTAATTATTGTAAAAGACAAGAAAGTAGAATTCTATGAGTCATATGTAAATTCAAGAGTCATGAAAGTCCAAAGGACATGTAATACCAAAATTCATTTGGAAATTCAAAGGTTGTGGAAGTCCAAAGGTCACTAGAAGTTAGAAAGTCAAGAGTCGTGGGGATATGAAAGTCCACTCCTCAAGTTATAATTAGATCCTCATTTCTCATGGAAAGGAATATTAATATTGGCTTCTCCCATAAGGCATAAGAGAGATAAGTTATTACTTTTAGGGAGCAAGTAGTGGCTCTAATGCTCCACTATTGGAGTAAGTGATGTTCGTTGTATTCATGCATCTTAGGACTTTTAATTAATATTTGAAGCCTTGATGGCCAACACATTTTCATACATGGATTATGGATGCTTGTAAGACTATTCTGTGAATTTTCATGGTTCATGTTTGTTTCATGAGTACTAAGGTAGTTGAACTATTTCAGTTATCTTAGTGCTTATTTTATTGAGAATGCATTGTAATGGTTATAATGTTCATCATATTTTTGTGGACTATTCTGCTAGATGTTAGACAAAACATTCATGTTTGTGTTTATCTTTATTAGGGCGTTACTATTACTTCTTGTTGGGCATGGAATCCCCCCCAAGGCATGTTGTGGGGCTTAAAGCCCAAGTTTTGACCAAATCTTGTTGTAAAAGCTCCACGAATTGCGGGCATGGGGCGTGAAAGTATGATAGAGTCACAGGGTTTTCCGCCCTAGTTTTGAAATGTAATGTCGGCTAGATAGACCTACCCATGGTCCGCAGACCATGGGATTGTATAAATAGAGCGAGGCTCTAAGTGTAAAAGATAACTAACTAATAATGAAGGAATAAGGAAGTCTAAGTGATTGAGTCAAAGTGTAAAGTGTGTCTGTGGGTCATAGAGGAGGAGAAGCCTTTGCAGTTGAGTGCATAGAGGCCTAGTAGTCCACAGCTAAGTGCGTGGACCCCTGCAGTTGAGTGCGCAGGGTAGGTCGAGTCTGTAACCCATGGAAAATCAATAAAGAGAAGTTTGGTTATCTTTCTGTGTATCTGTTCTTAGGTTAATGCATGATAGATATAATTTTTAAATATACTATTTATTTACTACATGCACCTGTATGAATGTTTTGTATTATTAAGTATATCTTAATACATTTAAGTAGGCAAAGGTGCTTAACTAACGCTGAAGGATAAATAAGATCTCGGGTAGTAACGCATAGCATGGCACAACCCCTACTTAGGGTTGCGCAAGGGTAGGGTATCAAGCCGCGAGGCACGAAAGGTGCACGAAGCCACCTGCACACAGGAACAGAAAAAGGACCAGTGGAACTCATTAGACATCTCCAGGGTGTAGAAACCTTGTTCTAGCACCCTCCCATACTACTTTGGGTGAGACCTCAGTCCGCACTCTGCGGACTGTTGCCAAAAGGGCCAGTGGTACTGGGATTTGTTTGGCTAATCAACTCTGAACTTGGGTTAGGCCCCAACAAGCCAACACCTCTCTCCTAGAAGCTCACTTTCTTTCCCCTCTCGGTAGAAGAAACTTGATACACTTGCAACTAAACATTCACCAAGCACACTAGATTTCTTGTGGAAGCCACATATGCGATTTTGTCTCTTGTTGACAGCTAAATCCAAGGCATATATTTAAGTAGATGACAATTGGACCTTATTCTGGATGGGGCTCCTATCCCTAATGGTGTGAGGTCTATTTGGGACCACATATCGGGGAGACGCCCTTGAATGTTGACAGGTCCAACACTGTCAAAAATTTTGGTGTTAGAAGGAGGGAAACCAATTTTTTATGGCTAATAACCCCACCCACTCACATCATACTTCCTCTGGATAAGGCTGCAACATTCCTAACACTTCTTTGACTCATATTCTTGACACAAACGGATCTCCTTAGCTCAAACTAGTACAAAGTTGCAAGATTTATTTTGAACGGATCTGGGAAATTCGACCCATAACCCATAAGTTTACAAAGGCTATTCATTTGATTCCTGGAGCACACAATATTCCTTATTTTTTGAAGAAGAAAGAAACCACTCCTACTGGGATAGTGGTTTCTATAGTAGAAGATTTGGTTTTCACTACTCTCAAAGAGTTGGAAAAATTTGCATAAAATACATAAAAACCAAAGAAGCCTCCATCTTTTAACGAGGGTGACAGGGACAATGTTGTGCTTTAAGACGACACTTTTCATAAGTTATACAGACACAAATAAGAGGAAGAAGATCCCCTAGATTCTAAAGAAGTGGAGGAGGATACAGACGAAGACAAGGTAGACCAAGGTCTGGATTGGATGGCTCAGGGTCCACTTGCCCTTCCAGGTATTTTACATAAGATTCCAAGACACCCAGAAACGTTGTTAACAAAATATGACCCTGACAAGGTGCTCAAAGTGGAAGACCATTTGGATAATTTCTACTTACACCTGCAGACTCTCAAGGTACATTATGATAATTTTGCATGTAGATTCTTTCCTTTTACCTTAAATGGTAGAGAAAGTGCATGGGACAATACTTTTCCTGCGAATTCAATTCAGAATTGGAGGGGGTTTAAAAAGTTGTTACTTGAAAAGTTCGTTGATGACAAAACCCCAACCATGTTATTAAAAGAATTAGGGAATATGAAGGTGGGAGAAAAAGAAAAGGTGAAGGAATTTAATTAGAGGTTCAACTCGATATTGAACCAATTCCCTCTAGATATGACACCTCATGTCTCTATCACAATTGATTACTATACTTCTGCTTTTCCAGTAAGAATTTAACAATTTGTAAAGAGAACAATGAGAGAAACTTTGGCTTAGAATTTCGAAGAAGCCATTTTTTTTTTAAAGGAATTGCATGCAATCGGAGTCATCTTTTATGATGAATCATCCAAAGAATCCAAGGATACATGCAAAAGGTTGCGGGCCTCTTCCAACAAGGCCATAGACAAAGAAGCTACTAATCTAGAAAGATTAACCCACATTATCAAGAATTTGTCCAATGAATTGACAGAACTAAAGCAAAGGACAAGAAAGACCACTGTCAGTAGAAAGCCCTAAAAGTTCAACTTCTTGAAGAAGTTCACTAACAACAACAACAACAATAGTCAACTGGCTAAGTCTGCACAAATCTCTAATGTCGTGCTAAATTTCGAGAGTATGGGAATGGATGAATATTGGTATTTTCACCAAGAATATCATTCATAAAAGACATGCCCATAGTAGAATCATGACATGAATGCTCTGGCTACACATATTATTGACTCAGTGCTTGCAGATGAGCAGACTAAACATGCAGAGGAAAAGGAAGAATCTGAGGTGGCTAAAGAGACTGCAAGTGTCAGACACATAGTTAATACTTTATGTTGTATGTTTAATGCTGAGAAGAAAAGAACAGAAGAACCACCACCAAATGAGGCCCCGACTCAAAAGAAAAAACGGATATAAGTTGAGAATTCAGTGGCCTATTCTTGAACAAGAGCTGGCGAGGTAAAAATTGAAAGAACATCTGTTAATAAAATTCACTCCACTCGTTAGCCAAGCCTCAAACAAGTCTGGAGATGCTACCACAATAAAGAACACTTCCGTCAACACTAAAAGAAAGACCATCACACTGGAAGTGCCAAACAAAGTCACTCCTCCAGACACTTCAGTAATGTCTGTTGCACTTGACTACAACATAGTCTAAGATATGAAGAAAGCACGAACACATATTTCAATCTTTGACCTCACAAGAATAACAAGCCAGCAGGAACTTTTTGTTCGATCCCTTGACCAAACCTCATCAGGTAACAATGCTTCTTCTTCCCATAGGGTATATGGTAAGTCTTTTGGTCCGCTGGAGTCGATCATTAACGCTGTGATATTAGAAGCTAATACTCTTTTTCCTCTGTTTCTATTGACTTTTGAAATTTTCAATTACAATGTTCGCAATTTTTTAGTGGATTTTGGTGCATCCGTCAATGTAATGTGATTATTTGTTGGAAAGAAAATCAATTCCAATTGGGATAAAACCAATGCACAGATCATTCAGCTGGACAAATATTTGGTCTAGGCTATTGGTGAACTTAGAAATGTTCTTATCAGATTATCTAAATATGATCGTGCTCACCAATGTATAAATATCGTAATTGTGGACATATCAGAAGCATATGGTTTACTCCTCAGTAGAGACTGGTCAAGAAAATTAAAAGGCTATTTTGCAACCGATTGGTCACATTTGTGGCTTCTGTACAGGGGCAAGAAAAATTAGAGATGGGTGGAAACAAAACCTTCATGAAATAAATTTTTGCATCCTTGGAAGGGAAAAATGATCCAGTCTCTTTCACCAATCTAGATTTTGGTAATTGATTTTCGGAAACTGTTCTTGGGTGTTATCTCACACAACCATCATTGATTCCACCAGATACACAGCTACAGCTCCTTCCTTGTTCTCTGACTGGTGCAAATGATTTATGTAATATAGATGTACATAACATTACTAGTAATAATAGTAGTAATTGTACAAAAAATAACTTCATAGCTTGTAAATTTTGGACTCTTCCCTTTGATGGTTCTACGGCGCAGGATGTTTCCAAAGCCAGTTGTGTCCTTATAGACCCGCAAAACAAGAAACATGTAATTTCATGCCATTTGGAGTTCAAGTGCACTAATAACACTGCATAATACGAAGCACTTGTACTTGGATTAAAGAAAGCTATAGACCTAAAGGTAGAGTTTCTGAAGGTAATCAGTGACTCAAAGGTAGTCACTCATCAGGTACAAGACATTATACACTGTGTTTCACCTCATCTCAAAAACTACTAACAAGAGGTATGGAATTTGATAAATCATTTTAAAGATTTCAATATTGTTTCTATTCCAAAAGTTAGAAACGTAGCAGTAGATACGTTAGAAAATGCTGCTGCTAGGATGTCTCCATTGAACAATGGTTTTTCTATTGAAATTTTATATAAACATATTTTCCCAACAATGTCACTAACTTACGTGTTTTCAATGACGACCAGCAAATACTACACTTTATGTAAAATGCTAACGTATTTAAAGACACTGCCATAGAGGAGGATGAGGACGAGCATGCTCTGAAAGAAGCATATCAAGCACCGAAAGGACACACCATGCCAAAAGGCGTAGTGTCCCTGGAGAAATTATATGACTTGAAAAACTAGTTTAGAGGGCCAACAAACATAAAGACTCATATTTCAAAGCTCACATATGAACAAGTGAATTTGGGAACCCCACAAGCTATGAAGTATGTCAATCTCGGTACTTGTTGTTCCCCACAGGAGTGACACACATTTATTCATCTATTCAAGCAATATCAATATGTGTTTGCTTGGACATACAATTATTTAAAGACTTATGATACGCACATCATCCAACACATGATTCCTATAAAATAAGGGGTGAAACCATTCCAGCAGAAGCTACAAATAGTTCATCCAACACCGGAGCTCCTTATCTATAAGGAATTGAGAAATTTGTTGGATGCTTGGATCCTTTTCAAATTCAGACATTCCACGTGGGTTTCCAACTTGGTCCCAGTAAGAAATAAGTATGGTGAAATACGCCTATGTGTTGATTTTTGAAATCTTAATCGGGTTTCTAATAAAGACAACTATCAAGTGTTATCCATGGAGTAGATACTCCAAAAAATATCTAGGTCTGAAATGTTTTCACTACTAGATGAATTTTCAGGATATAATCAAGTGCTAGTAGTAGAACATGATAGTTTGAAGACTACATTCTAGACTAAATGGGGAACATTCACATTCAAAATAATGTTGTTTGGACTAATAAATGATGGTGAACCTTTTTAAAAAGAAATGGACATTGCCTTTCAAGGCCTTATAGGTCAAAGTGTCATTGTTTAATTAGATGATGTCATTGTATTTTCCAAGAAAAGATCGGATCATGTACATCATCTAAAGAAGATATTTGAGCAATGTCAGAAGTATAAAATTTCTTTGAATACCCAAAAAGAGCACCTTTGGCGTGTCCAAAGGGATCCTACTAGGGCACATCATAACAAAGAGTGGTATCAAGATTGACCCCGAGAGAGTCAAGGCTATCACATTGTTCTTGTTCCTGTTAAATAAGAAAGGCATGCCGTCTTTCTTAGGGAAAATCAATTTCCTAGGAAAAATCATCTCTGATTACGCATAGATAGTTAAACCCATATAGGGGATGGCTATGAAAGATTCAGTATACAAGTGGGACAAATAGGAGAAAGACGCTTTTTCTTGAATTAGATAGGCTATTGTCAATGCACCCACACTTTTTAGTCCAGGTTAAGGTCAGGATTTCCTTCTCTATACATTTTCTTTGAATTTATCAATTGTCATTGTATTAACTCAAAAGGACAATGAAGGAAATTAGTGGCGTATCTCTTTCATGAGTGCTAGTTTACAGGGACACGAATTAAATTACCCTGCCATTGATAAACAAGCATATGCAGTATACAAGGAAGTGGAGTATTTCAGGCCCTACTAATTGAAATATCAAACCAATGTATTTGTACCTTACCCAACAGTAAGATTCTACTTGTGCAACAAGAGTTGGGTGAGAAGAGGGCTAATTGGGTGACTTGTCTTCAAGCATATGATTTATAAATAAAACTAGTTCATACTATAAAGGGCCATGGCCTATGTTGACTAGCTGCCAAAGCAAAGGATGCTCATGAACAAGATCTATCAGGATGGGAGTAGGAAATTGAAATGTACAATATTGATTGCATTCCTTAATCCACATCCACAACACCCTGGTATGCAAAGTTACACTAGTTTTTGGAACATGGCACCTTTCCCTCACACTTATCAAGTAACAGAAAAGGGAAATCTATTTAAAGCCCCTATCATACCCACTGGTCTGTGGAATGATTTTTCAGAAGCACCATAATGGAGGTCTGTTTAGGTGCCTTGAGCTAAAATATACGAAAGTTCCAAAGGATGTACAAGATGGAATGGCAGGTGGCCACTATGTGGGTGACACCACAACGCACAAAGTTATGATGGATGGTTATTAATGGACCACTCTTTTTAAGGATGCTCACGCCCATGCCCGCAATTTCCAAGCTCGTCAAAAATGCACTAGTCATGATCAAAGGTCAGTTGCCCCACTGATCCCAGTAGCAGTTGAAGAACCATTCCAACAGCGGGGCCTTGATGTTATCAGAGAGATTCTTCCACACTCATAAAAGAAACATCGGTATATCCTCACAACTATAGATTATTTGACCTAGTGATCGGAAGCAGTTCCACTCAGAAAAGTAAATGATTAGGAAATCATTCATTTTATACATCCGAACATGATAATGCAACATACTTCTCATCATAAAAAAAGTATGAGTTTTCATTAGAAAAACAGGATTGTTCTCAAGCATGCATTTAATTATTATCCCAAGGGAAATGGTCTAGCTGAATCTAGAAATAAAAATCTTATTCACTTCATTAAGAAGATCATTTTCTCTGAAAAGAAGAGCTGGCATACTACTTTGACTAATGCACTTTGGGCTAACCATGTTACCCTAAGCCCTCTTTGAGAACCTCTCCATACTTTATGGTGTATGTTAAAGAAGTTATCTTGCCTCTGAACCTATACCTCCCAGCCTTACAACTCTCTCAGGAGTCACAAGGTAAACCTTGCCTACTAGTTCAGAACATGATAGACACTTTACTAAAACTCGAGGAAGAGTGGATCAAAGCCAAGGACTAATTTTTCATGCATAAAAATTGTATAAAGCATTGGTTTGATAGAAAATCCATAGGGGCGAAGAGCTTTGGTTTGGGAGACTTAGTTTTGAGATGGGATATACCCCATGAAGACAAAGGAAACATACAAAGTTTCATCCATTGTGGATTAGACCATTCACAGTTGAAGAGAAACTCAAGCACAACACTTTTAAGCTCAAATATTTGGAAGGGAGGCTTGGCCCCCTACCCGTTAATGGTGAATATAGAAAGCATAATTTTTAGTAGCAACTACAGGTTGCAATTCCTGTACACATTGTTTTACGTCGTTTCTTTGTTTGTTTGTTTTGTGTTGGCAGTTCTAAGTGTCATGTATTTTTATGTTCTATTGTGTCAGTCACTGTACATAAATAAGACCTATGTGTGAAAGTGCATTTACCAAGGACTTTGTAGTGTAATAAAAAAGGAATGTGACAACTTTAACACTTGGTTATATGTTTATTCTCCTTATTTGTTTGGGAAAAAATCGATAGGTTGAGCTAAGGCCAGATGGAAAATACAATTTGTCCAATAGGAGAATGCTGGGAGAACATATTAGACCCATTCTTATGCTAGTGTTTGAACCACTCCACTTGATATGTGTCTAATTCTATGATAACGCTTGTTTAACCTAGTAGAGAAGGGATAAGGGGAAAAGATAAAGTGAGCAAGCATAAATAAGAGGACTTAAACTACTTCTCTGGAGGGGAAACCTCCTTTGATATAAATAAGTCATGGTCCCTCTTTTTCTTTTTAGAAAAAGAATAAATTCCAATGGATAATAACACTAAATAAATAAATAAAGGGTGAAAGAAGAGAAGGGCTTCTTGCACAAGGAGGTGAAGAAAGCAACTTCGCAGGGGTACTGCCCAAGCTCTTTGGTAGTGAAACAAAGTTTGTGCCTCTAAATTGACTCCATCAGGGTACTGTCTAGGCCCATTGGTAGTGGAGCAACACCAGAGATGAAAATTCATAATCTGAATATCATAAACTCACCCTTCACATTACCCTTTCTGGATCAAAATAGTTGTGATATGATGTATCTTTTTGTGTGTTCAATCAAGTAGAGAAAAGTAAGATGCTATGTGTAAAGATGAGTGAAAATGGGGAACATGGGGCAATCAACACTTCCTAAAGGTCTAATCCTAAGTTGAAAGCTATTCTCAAATAGAGAAGCTGAAGTCTGCCCAGTGTGTCGCCAAGTTCTATCATTGCTACACCACCCTCCAAAATTTTGCTACATTTGAAATTTGGAGCCTATCTCATTATCGTATCAAGTGTTGCTTTGGCTGTCAAGTTTCATTTTGTGTTGATTCATATGTTTTGAGTGCGCTTAAGTGCTGCCACATTGATTTTAATATCATTATATGCATTTCATGGTCATAACACATTTCTTGTTGTAAAACGACACTTTTGGGTCGTAGTCACACACACTTCACCGCTTGTACTTGGGGAATGTGCATAAATTGGAATTTTCATGTTTATTCATTGCTTGGTATGTTTTTCTAAGTTTATTGATGAGTTAGTTTGCATCACACTTGGTTTTATGTCCATAACTCATCTTGTCCATTCCTTGATCAATCATTCGCACTTAGACAAATTTCGGTTGAAAAGTGAGCCCATTAAGGCCAAGAGCACATGATCACACTCCAAAGCCTTGATGGGAGACCCTTTGTTGTTCAGAAGTGCACCTTGTACCCTCCCTGAGAGCTAGGTTCACTTTGAAAGCACGAATCCCCTTCGTTGTTCTGAACTGTACCCTTCAAGAATGAGTAAGTCTTCTTAGAGCACACTCCTTTGACTTGAAGAAGTGCACCCTCCTTGAGCGCACTTGTGCATCCTGAAGACCCGAAGCTCAAACCTTCATCCTTCCCCTATATGTCATGTGCCCTCCTGAACTGATTACAAAAAAAGTATTCCAAGGACCTGATGGTAAGCACACACAAAGAGGATCGAGCAAAGAGGATAAACAAAGGAAGCACAAGAAGAAGCAAGAATGCACCTAAAATTTGATGGTGAAAGCACCATGAATACTCCAAAATTGAAGACCCTTCAGAGGGTGGAAGCACCATAAGAAGATGATGATAAAGAAAAAACATGTCACCACTAAATCAAGTCCATGTGATCAGTAATTGTCAGTCCCACTCATCCTACCTAGTGATGTGTCAAGTCTTACCATACGATGATATGGAAGAAAAAATGTATTATTGTAATTATTGTAAAAGACAAGAAAGTAGAAGTCCAAGAGTCATATGTAAATTCAAGAGTCACAGAAGTCCAAAGGACATGTAATACCAAAATTCGTATGTAATTCTAAAAGTCATTTGGAACTTCAAAGGTTATAGAAGTACAAAGGTCACAAGAAGTTAGAAAGTCAAGAGTCATGTGGATATAAAAGGTCACTCCACAAGTTATAAATAGATCCTCATTTCTCATGGAAAGGAATTTTAACCTTGGCTTCTCCCATAAGGCATAAGAGAGATAAGTTAGTACTTTTGGGGAGAAAGTAGTGGCTTCAACCCTCCACTATTAAAGCAAGTGATGTTCGTTGTATTCCTGAATCTTGGGACTTTTACTTAATATTTGAAGCCTTGATGGCCAACACATTTTCTTACATAGATTATGGATGTTTGTAATACTATTGTTTGAATGTTCACGGTTCATGTTTTCTTTCACTAGTATTAAGGTAGTTGAATTATTTTGGTTATTTTAGTGCTTACTATATTGAGAATGTGTTGTAATGGATATAATGTTCGTCTCATTCGTGTAGACTATTTTGCTGGATGTTAGATGAAATATCCCTATTCGTGTGCATCTTTATTAGGGTGGTACTATTACCTCTCTCCTAGAGGCTCACTTTCTTTCCCCTCTGCAGTATAATAACATTGATGCAATTTCAGCTAAACATTCACCAAGTACACTAGCTTTCTTTTCGAAGGCACATATACGATTCTCTCTATTGTTGATAGCTAAAGCCAAGGAAATTGTTTAAGTAGACGGTAGTTGAGACGTATTATGGATGGAGCTCCTATCCCAAATGGTGTGAGGTCTAGTTGGGACCACATATCAGGGAGACCCCCTTGAATGTTGGTAGGTCTAGAACTGTTAACATGAGGAAAACTAATTTTCCAAAGAGTTTACCTCAGCAAGGAGGGTTTTATATCTCTTATCACTGAGAAAGGTAACCATATTTCGAAGCATAATTACCAAAAGGGATTTGGGTCTAAATAAATTAATATTAAGAATTACAAAGAGAAACATTTGTAAATTTTAGGAACTTGATATAACCATCCCATGCACTATATCATTTGGGGATAGATAGGGTTATGTTCCTTCAGGAGGATGGCATAAGGAGATGTGTGTGAGTGTAGACTAAATGATATCATTAAGGTGGCAAATCAATGGATCCGAGAGACGATGTGTTGTAGCAGCTACAACCACCCTCCAAAATTTTAGCCCGCATCCAATTTCAGAGCCTCCTTGGAGAGTTTTCCTTGATGATTGCATGCACTCGGGTTCACTCTGTGAGCTCATGTGATTCCTCGCACCCACCTTGCTTGATCATTCCATCGATAAATTTTGCATGTTGATGTCAATGTCATGTGTACGACCATGTTTTGGTCATACTCAAGGTCTTTGCTCCATGTGTACATGTTGTGTTCGCTATGCAAACATCTGTCACGCTCACACATGGAGTCACATACACTGTCGCGCAAGTGTTGTCATGGTCAACCAATGATATATCATAAGTGTCGCACTTGTCGCTCACACCGTTGGTCAATCATGTTGAGCGTGCGTGTCTGGATGGTTTGATTCTCTCATCATCAAGTCATGTAAGTGTGTGTTTGCAAGATAACGTATGCATCTTTCACTCATTCAGACACTTAGTCACTTTGCTGAAGTTCTAGTGAATGGATTCCCCTATGATAGCCAAACCATCACCCCACCATCAACGCGATTGACTATCACCTAAAAAAATGCAAAAGCACCAAGCAAGCCATTTCAAGCTACGCTGCCAGCAAGCAGATCAATCAACCTTCATGCTGGTCATTTGGAGAGTTTGATCCAGCAGCCACCCTGGGACTGACTCCCCTAAAAAATTGCATAGAGGCTGGAAACCTTTCCTGTTTCGCTCACTGAGAAAACTACGTAGATAGGCCGGAAAGACACCCAGTGCTTGTCCCTATCTCCCTCAGAAAACTGAGTAGTTTTTCCAGTCAGTCGACCGGCTGCTCACCCGGAAAACTGCGCAGTTTTCATGAGAAAGCCCTCTGCTGTCCAGCAGTCTGCTCAGCTCAGAGACTGTGCAGAGGTGATCAGCAAGCCAGCCTCCCAGCATTAGTGCAGTTTTTCCCGCCAGCAAAGCCTAGTAGCTGACTGCCAGTTCCCTCCAAAAATTGTGCAGTTTTTACTGCCAAGCTCCAGAAACTAACTACGAGTTCCCTTCAGGAACTGCGCAATTTTTGCTGCGAAGCTCCTGACATGTGACTGTCAGTGTTATCACTTAAAACCACAGTTCACCTATGTCCAAAGATCCATATAAAATTTTTGATTCAAGTAAATAGGTTTTTAGGTGTGTCACTTTAAGTTTAGTTTTCCAAAGGTATTGACATGAGTCCTTGTTTAAAAACCGTTAGATACCCTCTCTCATGATAGTTAAAGCATGTTGTGTCTTGATTACATCATTCTGACTTTGCACAGTTTCGTAGCGTAATATGATTGGCCAGTTTAGCTGCGCAATCATTTTCCACCTTTCTGCAGCATATCATTGAGCAGCCATTTCGTAGCGCGGTATGTCATTTCATGATTGCCTGCGCTACGAAATCGGGGATTCGGGTATTTTCTGTATCATGTTTCCTTGAAATGTCAAATCTCGGGAGGTGAGTCATCAAAAACCATTCAAATGTGTCAGTCGACATCCCATCTAGATCATGATAGGATTCATCCCGCCATCAGAGATAGGATCACACACATGTCAATTATGTTAATCAATATTATGAGGTATGGTGGTGCAATTATGTTTATTCATGACTGCATTAACGTGCCTATTCTATAGCGAGTGTTTGAGAAAACAAAAGGAAGCCGCCCGAATTCTCATTCAAAAGAGACTACTGCAAGCGAGCCTGCATTCTGAAACCGAAGTTGTTGAGTGAATTGGAATTGCTAATTGAGTTCTCTGTGCAAGAGTTTTTTGAGCAAGATGGAAAAACGAGAGCATAGATCCGGGAGATGTCTGAGGACTAAACCAGAGGGACTTGATCTCACACTTAAAGATGAAGGTGTTGCTCGAGCTTTCAAACAGGTGGGTTGCTGGAGGTTCTGTGAAAAACTGAAGGGCGGACATACAGAGGTAACCAAAGCTTTTGCTCTAAACTTTAGCGGCTTGAATTCTAAAGATGCATTATTAGAATTCCCTGTATCTCCGCAAGCTATCTCTGCTGTCACCGAGATCCCAAGGAGTGGTCAGGAGTGGTTTAAAAACTACAAGTTTGATACAACTCCATGTAAGGAGTTTCTGAAAGATCAATATGCCAACGAGGACCTTTCTAAAGCAATACCCAGGCATTATATTAAAGAGCATTATGCTCTGCTTCTCACAGCCATTCAGAAGTACCTCACATGCGAGGGAAGGTACACTAAAGTATACTCCTACCATTTCAAACTTCTGTTACATTTCACAGGAAAGACATCCATAGATATTCCTTTCTATTTGTTTAGGAGTCTAGGCAAAATGTGTGACAAAGTTCAGTTTAAAAGGGATAATTATGAGACATCTCTCTTCCATCATGGTTTAATCAAGCTACTGGTGTTAGATAGCCTGCATAAAATCGGGAGGGATTGGGACTCTTTCATTTTCATGTCGGGTTTCCAAAGCAAAACCGGTTTACCCCATTACCAGACAGGGAAAAAGAAGGAAAGACTCAAGAGTCTACAATGGTTGAAGAACCTACACTGGCAACAATGGTTGAAGAGCCTACATTGGCTGAGCCTAAGAAGCAGGCTAGAGACCGAAAGAAGCCAAAGAATAAATCAAAGAAATCAGGGAAACCCGTAGTCATTAAAGAGACACCAAAACCATCCACGGAGAAGATGAAATATCAGAAAATTACATCTAAGCCAAGTGAAATTACACAAGAAACCAGGATCAGAACAAGGAGCCAGTTGAGCAAAGAAAAAGGAAAGTCAATTGCAGTAGAAGACAGCCCCATGTCAAAGGCTAGTCTTAAAGATTTGCTAGAGGCAATTGACTTTGAACAAGCTACGTCAGTACAGGTGGAGCCTGTGCCCATTGACCTTACACAATCATCTCCTGATAGCTCTAAGAAATCAAAAGCCTCAAAAAGGCTAAGATTCGAGGAGGCTGGGAAGGAATTCATGGTCAAGCCTCGAAGGCCAATCACTAGAGCTCAAGCACAAGCAGCAGAACAAATCCCAAAGGGTGAGGAGACTGCTAAAGTAACAACAAAGCAAACCAAACCATTGCCTAAGATAGAGAAACCAGAAAAGGCAGAAAAGGTAGTGAAGGCAGAGAAGGCAGGAAAGCAGAAGGTAATCTATACAGAGAGCAAAAGAATAATCTATACCAGAGAGCAGACCAAACAAAAAGGAAAGCAAGAAGCTCAGGCCAAAGAAACAAAGGAGAACAGAAAAAAAGAGGTAAAGGAAAAGGCTCCTTTGGTTAAGAAAGATAAAACCTCATCCACCAAGGAGAAATGGGAAGCAGCTGACAAGGAGATGGCTGATTTAGAAAAGACAGTATCAGAGATAGCAGCCATGGAGAGTGAACTTGCAAAGCTGAAGGCTCAGCTAGGCAAGTTAGCTGCTAAATGAATTAAATTTCAACATTGCACCAAGTTTTTTCATCTTCCTTTTTAAGTTAATTAATGTTTTTGAGGCATGTATTAAAGAAAGGAAAAGTAAGCAATTTTGGAACCAAAGATGAAGCTGTAACAGTCTAAAATAATTGAAGACTGTGATTTTGCAAAAAACAGCAGTTTCGTAGCGCGCTACGAAACTGCTGTAGGTGACTGTTTTTAAAGGAAAATTCGAAAACAATGCTGAGGTCATCAAATTTTGTAGAGAAAGGCTTCGAGGATGGAAAGGAAATCACCATGGTTGCTTAAGCTTTCAAAGGTTGACAAATGTAAATCTTATTGCATAAAGGTAAAATCTTTTGTCTTTACCAAGTTTTCATAAAGTACCTTTATGACCGGAGAATTAGGGTTTCTGGTAGGATTACCAGAATTTTGAGTTCAACACCTGGCAGTATTCGTGAAGCATCCAGATTATTCAGGCATATGGTGTTATGGTATGGTCATTAAGGTCATTATACAGCTTCAAGCTGGTTGGAAAATGAACATGGACTAAAACAGGGACCGGGAAAACAGAGGATATTTCTTCATCAAAGGCTGAGTCAGCAACACACTCAGAATCCAAGGCAGCCAATACAGCGAATGCTCCTCAAGATATATTCCAGTTCCTACAGGAAAAGCACAGCTGTCAGAGATCAGGAGGGAATCATGCAAACGAGGAGATGGTAGCAGAATTTGATTAGAACTAGGACTCTTTTGTATTAAAAGCACAATACCCCTGTATTTAGTAAATTAGTTTCAATATGGATAAGGTAGTTAATTATAGGTTTT
>APFE030908828.1:127842-138473 GCA_000404065.3 Pinus taeda | reverse complement strand
CCTAAACATTCTTCTGACAACTATGAAGTTAAAATTCACCATAGGCCAGTCATCCCAGATAATATCCTTAATTGGCAGGTTTTTGAAGATGATCAGCAGGTTAAAAACTTCCTAGAATTGAAAGGAGAATTTGAAAATAGTCAAATTGATCAGCAAAATATGCTAGTTGAAACAAGAGAAAAGACTGAGGTGTTACAGCTACAGAATAATTTGATTCCTAAAGGACTCATTCCACTTGAGAAACTTTTTGATCAGAATGATGTTTTTAAAGCACCAAAGTTGCAAGCAAATGAAGAAGAGGTAGAGAGCTGTAATTTAGGTGATTCCGTAGCGCCTAAATTAGTCAAAATTCAAATTTTTTATCAACTGATCTTAAGGTTAAATATATTGAGTTGATGAAAAAATTTACTGATGTTTTCGCATGGAGCTATGCTGATCTAAAACAGTATGGTCCTTCAATAATACAGCATACCATTCCAATCAAGGAAAATGAAAAACCTTTCAAGCAAAAGCTAAGAAGAATCAATCCTCTTCTTATGCCACTTATTGAGAAAGAGGTAAAGAAGCTCTTTGATGCAAAGATTATTGTTCCCATTAGATTTTCAAACTGGCTTGCCAACCTGGTACCAGTAAGAAAAAAGAATGGAGAGATAAGAATTTGCATAGATTTTAGAAATTTGAACAAGGCTTCATTAAAGGATAATTATCCTCTTCCTAAAATGGATCTTATTCTACAGAATATTGTTGGTTCTAAAAGGATGTCAATGTTAGATGGTTTCTCAGGATATAATCAGATCCTTGTTCATCCAGATGATCAGGAGAAGACAGCCTTTACAACACCATGGGGCACATTTATGTATGCCAAGATGCCTTTTGGCCTCATGAATGCAGGGGCGACTTTCCAGAGGGCTATGGACATTGCTTTTGCTGAAGAAAAAGACAAGTCAGTGGTAGTATACCTTGATGATATTACAGTCTTTTCAAAGAGGGAAGAGGATCACTTAAAACACCTAGAAAAGATCCTGCTCAAATGTAGAAGGTTTGGTATTTCCTTAAATCCAACTAAGAGCATTTTTGCCTTGACTTCTGGTAAGTTACTTGGGCATATTATTTCAGAAGAAGGGATTAGGATTGATCCTAATAGGGTCAGTGCTATTTCAAAATTGGATTTGCCAAGGAGCAAGAAGGAAGTCCAATCTTTTCTTGGTAAGGTTAATTTTGTTAGAAGGTTCATTCCCAATTTTGCTGAAGCAGTCAAATATATCACTAAAATGCTAAAGAAAGGAGCAAACTTTAAGTGGACAGCAGAGGCAAGGAAGTCATTTGAAGAAATTAAGAAAGCTCTCACTCAAGCACCGGTTCTGATTAGCCCTGATTTCACCAAAGAATTTCTAATTTTTACATTTGCCTCTGAAGATACAATTGCTGGAGTCTTATTGCAGAAAGGAAATCAAGGTATGGAACAACCCATTTCCTTTTTTAGTAAAACATTGGCTAATGCTGAATTGAAGTACAATATTTTGGAGAAGCAAGCGTATGCATTGGTGAAAGCAATCAAAGATTTTAGAATTTATGTGCTGCATTCTCACGTTATTGCATATGTGCCAAGCACTGTAATTAAAGACATCCTAACCCAAGCAGACCCTGATGGTAAAAGAGGAAAATGGATAGCCAAGTTGCTAGAGTATGGCATTGAAATCAGACCTACTAAGTTGGTGAAGGGCCAAGGATTAGCAAAGCTGTTAACTCATTCAAATCCAGATAGCAGTGAGATCAATTTTAATGCAGAAATATCAGAAATTTCTGAGATAGAAGAGGAATTAGTCCAAATTAATGAAAAAATTCTGACATCAGAATGGTATAGAGAAGTGGCATTTGTTTTGCAACACAACAGAGCTCCAGATAATCTTTCCAAGTCTAAAGCCGGGTTCATCAAGCTCAAATCTCTGAGATACTTTGTTCATGAGCAGATTTTATTTTGGAAAGATGCAGGTGGGATTTTGCTAAATTGTCTCATTGAGGAAGAAGCTGAAAAGGTGATGGATGAGTTTCATAAAGGGGATTGTGGAGGCCATCACTATTGGAGAGCTACTGCAAATAAAATTTTGAGGGCAGGATTTTTCTGGCCAACTATGTTCAGAGATGTCTATAAAAGGATAGCTTCATGTCATGAGTGTCAAATGTTTGAGGGTAAAAGAAAGCTTGTGCCTATGCCACTGATCCCTATTTATGTTGAAGCCCCCTTCCAGCAATGGGGATTAGACTTCATAGGTGAAATACATCCTCCTTCATCAGGGCAGCATCGGTGGATTCTCACAGCCATTGACTATTTTACAAAATGGATAGAGGCGATACCAACTAGGCAAGCTAATGATTCAGTAATCATTTCCTTTCTAGAGAACAACATCTTAGCAAGGTTTGGATGTCCACTCAAGCTTATCACAGACAATGCTCAGGCTTTTAAGTCTAAAAAAATGATAAATTTTTGTCATCAGTATCATATTTCCCTTGGTCACTCTACAGCATATTATCCACAGGGAAATGGTTTGGCTGAAAGCTCAAATAAAAGTCTTGTGAGGATTATTAAGAAACTTCTGCAAGAAAACAAGAAGGCTTGGCACTTAAAGTTGAGATATGCCTTGTGGGCTGATCGCATTTGCACAAAAAGATCTATAGGAACATCACCTTATGAGCTTGTATATGGTGCAGAAGCTATTTTCCCAACATCTCTTGGGGTACCAGTTATGAAGCTAATTCAAGGATTAGAAGAAGAACCTAATGCCATACAATGAAGGATCAATCAGCTAATAGCTCTGCAAGAAAAGAGAAATGAAGTGTATGAAGGCCATCAGCAAAATCAGAATAGAATCAAGAGGGCTTTTGATAAGAAGATTAAAGATGTCACATTTCAGATCAATGACAAAGTTTTAAAGTGGGAAGCCAGAATTGAAGAAAAGGGCAAGCATGGCAAATTTGAAAATTTGTGGAAAGGGCCATACCTGATTTCAGATTACCATGGAAATAACACCTATATTCTACAAGAGGTTGATGGATCGCCATATGCTGGAGGACCTGTTAATGGCAGGTTCCTAAAGCATTACAATCAGTAAAAATCCACCAAGCATTCCATTATCATTGTACATAGCCGTTTTATGAAAGTTTTTGTTTTGAAAATAACTGACAAGCTGAACATGAAGATTTTAGCCCGAGGTGAAGGCCCATAAAGTCTGACAGGGATGCTTATCAGTCGAATATGAAATGCAATAAATGGATAGAGGCACTGGTGCTACGAGTTCTTAGTGTACTACAGGAGCACACTATCCCAAGTGGAGCCGTTGTTATCACTTAAAACCACAGTTCACCTATGTCCAAAGATCCATATAAAATTTTTGATTCAAGTAAATAGGTTTTTAGGTGCGTCACTTTAAGTTTAGTTTTCCAAAGGTATTGACATGAGTCCTTGTTTAAAAACCGTTAGATACCCTCTCTCATGATAGTTAAAGCATGTCGTGTCTTGATTACATCATTCTGACTTTGCACAGTTTCGTAGCGTAATATGATTGGCCAGATTAGCTGCGCAATCATTTTCCACCTTTCCGCAGCATATCATTGAGCAGCCATTTCGTAGCGCGGTATGTCATTTCATGATTGCCTGCGCTACGAAATCGGGGATTCGGGTATTTTCTGTATCATGTTTCCTTGAAATGTCAAATCTCGGGAGGTGAGTCATCAAAAACCGTTCAAATGTGTCAGTCGACATCCCATCTAGATCATGATAGGATTCATTCCGCCATCAGAGATAGGATCACACACATGTCAATTATGTTAATCAATCTTATGAGGTATGGTGGTGCAATTATGTTTATTCATGACTGCATTAACGTGCCTATTCTATAGCAAGTGTTTGAAAAAACAAAAGGAAGCCGCCCGAATTCTCATTCAAAAGAGACTACTGCAAGCGAGCCTGCATTCTGAAACCGAAGCTGTTGAGTGAATTGGAATTGCTAATTGAGTTCTCTGTGCAAGAGTGTTCTGAGCAAGATGGAAAAACGAGAGCATAGATCCGGGAGATGTCTGAGGACTGAACCAGAGGGACTTGATCTCACACTTAAAGATGAAGGTGTTGCTCGAGCTTTCAAACAGGCGGGTTGCTGGAGGTTCTGTGAAAAACTGAAGGGCGGACATACAGAGGTAACCAAAGCTTTTGCTCTAAACTTTAGCGGCTTGAATTCTAAAGTTGCATTATTAGAAATCCCTGTATCTCCACAAGCTATCTCTGCTGTCACCGAGATCCCAAGGAGTGGTCAGGAGTGGTTTAAAAACTACAAGTTTGATACAACTCCATGTAAGGAGTTTCTGAAAGATCAATATGCCAACGAGGACCTTTCTAAGGCAATACCCAGGCATTATATTAAAGAGAATTATGCTCTGCTTCTCACAGCCATTCAGAAGTACCTCACATGCGAGGGAAGGTACACTAAAGTATACTCCTACCATTTCAAACTTCTGTTACATTTCACAGGAAAGACGTCCATAGATATTCCTTTCTATTTGTTTAGGAGTCTAGGCAAAATGTGTGACAAAGTTCAGTTTAAAAGGGATAATTATGAGACATCTCTCTTCCATCATGGTTTAATCAAGCTACTGGTGTTAGATAACCTGCATAAAATCGGGAGGGATTGGGACTCTTTCATTTTCATGTCGGGTTTCCAAAGCAAAACCGGTTTAACCCCATTACCAGACAGAGAAAAAGAAGGAAAGACTCAAGAGTCTACAATGGTTGAAGAACCTACACTGGCAACAATGGTTGAAGAGCCTACATTGGCTGAGCCTAAGAAGCAGGCTAGAGACCGAAAGAAGCCAAAGAATAAATCAAAGAAATCAGGGAAACCCGTAGTCATTAAAGAGACACCAAAACCATCCACGGAGAAGATGAAATATCAGAAAATTACATCTAAGCCAAGTGAAGTTACACAAGAAACCAGGATCAGAACAAGGAGCCAGTTGAGCAAAGAAAAAGGAAAGTCAATTGCAGTAGAAGACAGCCCCATGTCAAAGGCTAGTCTTAAAGATTTGCTAGAGGCAATTGACTTTGAACAAGCCACATCAGTACAGGTGGAGCCCGTGCCCATTGACCTTACACAATCATCTCCTGACAGCTCCAAGAAATCAAAAGCCTCAAAAAGGCTAAGATTCGAGGAGGCTGGGAAGGAATTCATGGTCAAGCCTCGAAGGCCAATCACTAGAGCTCAAGCACAAGCAGCAGAACAAATCCCAAAGGGTGAGGAGACTGCCAAAGTAACAACAAAGCAAACCAAACCATTGCCTAAGATAGAGAAACCAGAAAAGGCAGAAAAAATAGAGAAGGCAAAGAAGGCAGAAAAGGCAGTGAAGGCAGAGAAAGTACAGGAAACCAAAAGAATAATCTATACCAGAGAGCAAACCAAACAAAAAGGAAAGCAGGTAGCTCAGGCCAAAGAAACAAAAGAGAGCAGAAAGAAAGAGGTAAAGGAAAAGGCTCCTTTGGTTAAGAAAGATAAAACCTCATCCACCAAGGAGAAATGGGAAGCAGCTGACAAGGAGATGGCTGATTTAGAAAAGACAGTATCAGAGATAGCAGCCATGGAGAGTGAACTTGCAAAGCTGAAGGCTCAGCTAGGCAAGTTAGCTACTAAATGAATTAAATTTCAACATTGCACCAAGTTTTTTCATGTTTCTTTTTAAGTTAATTAATGTTTTTGAGGCATGTATTAAAGAAAGGAAAAGTAAGCAATTTTGGAACCAAAGATGAAGCTGTAACAGTCTAAAATAATTGAAGACTGTGATTTTGCAAAAAAAAAACAGCAGTTTCGTAGCACGCTACGAAACTGCTGTAGGTGACTGTTTTTAAGGGAAAATTTGAAAACAATGCTAAGGTCATCAAATTTTGTAGAGAAAGGCTTCGAGGATGGAAAGGAAATCACCATGGTTGCTTAAGCCTTCAAAGGTTGACAAATGTAAATCTTATTGCATAAAGGTAAAATCTTTTGTCTTTACCAAGTTTTCATAAAGTACCTTTATGACCGCAGAATTAGGGTTTCTGGTAGGATTACCAGAATTTTGAGTTCAACACCTGGCAGTATTCATGAAGCATCCAGATTATTCAAGCATATGGTGTTATGGTATGGTCATTAAGGTCATTATACAGCTTCAAGCATTTTCGTTGGAAAATGAACATGGACTAAAACAGGGACCGGGAAAACAGAGGATATTTCTTCATCAAAGGCTGAGTCAGCAACACACTCAGAATCCAAGGCAGCCAATACAGCGAATGCTCCTCAAGATATATTCCAGCTCCTACAGGAAAAGCACAGCTGTCAGAGATCAGGAGAGAATCATGCAAACGAGGAGATGGTAGCAGAATTTGATTAGAACTAGGACTCTTTTGTATTAAAAGCACAATACCCCTGTATTTAGTAAATTAGTTTCAATATGGATAAGGTAGTTAATTATAGATTTTCGAGCTCCCCTCATGCTGGAGGAGGAGACTCAAGATAGCTCAGTTTTATTTTCTATAAATAGGAGAAGCTCTGATGTATCAAGGGTTGGAGATTTTTATGAAAAAGACAGAGTTCTCATATTGGTGTATGTAAAGTTTTCTTTTCACAGTAATAGAAAGCATATTGTTGTTTCTTCCCAAGATTCATCGTGTGTCCCAAATGTTCAGAATGTGTGTGTTTTGGTTCTATGTATCTTATTTTACAATTCACTAGACATGCAATCACTCTGAAGTCATCATTGATGCTCAGAGTTCCTGTGTATGTCTTGTTGAGTTGCAGTCCTTCTTAGTTGATGTTTTGAACAGTGAGACATTATATGCCTTGGTTTCTATGATTCAGTAATTGCTTGTTTACTGTAGAAATGTACAACTCCATGAGCCCAATGGAAGAAGCCTTGATTTTGTTGTTCCAACCAGTTTAAAATTCATTCACTGTTATAAAAAGTTAGCCATCTTTTTGCTCTTAAATGCCTATCAAAACCTGTGAGAGAGCCCTCTCTGACTAGGGAGGCTAATCCTTAGTCTAAAGTCTGGTTTGAAACAGTTGCATGAGATCTCACTAAGTAGCAGCCCTTAGTACATGGTTTTGTGACAACAGTCAGTTCCCCTTAGGAATTGAGTAGTTTTTATTGGCACTGACCCAACAGCCAGTTGACAGTTCCCTCCAAGAATTGTGTGCTTTTGGCTGCCAAGATCCCACTGCCTGCTCCTATTGAGCCTCAAACCTGCACCACCCTATACACTGTCTCAACATTCTTTTTCCACTTACTTCATCCACCCAGTTGTTAAATCATTGCATTATAGTCTAAAAAGAACTTTTTATATGGTTTTCTGACTATGCTTATGATTGTTGTTTGGTTTAGTTTTTTTGTTCATGCAGCTGCGGAAACTTGTCAGTTTCCGCAGCCAGCACAGGTTTCCGTAGCCAACACATGATTCCGCAGCTATTTTGTTAAAAGCTGGGCTAAAGGTGTCCTATGAAGAAATGAGCCACATGGGCAAGCTCCAGGTGATAGATACATGGAACGTGTCCCTTCAAATCAACCAAATCATCCATGGAAGGTCATGGTCAACGAATGTCAAAGACAAGGCCAACCAAAGAGTTCAGCGGTGGAACGTCTCTATTTTGAGCACGTGAATGTTACGTGGAATAGTCCTCAGCTCATGAAGACACCAGCACACCTAGAGATCATTTCCGAGACCTGAATCCAACAGCTACCACTCCGGAGATTTAATAGACATGATGACAGTTACACTAGATCTCGGCTGAAGGGATCTATGTGTCTTTAGCAACACAGTTAATAGCGTAGGAGTTTGTTAATTAGCTTTAGCATTTTGGCATTATAAATAACGCATCGATGAACGCTGTAAGGAGCTTTTTGGGATATGTGAATTTTGAACTATTTGTATATGTGAATTCCGAATTGCTAGTTATCACCCCACTGTTTTTATATGTTGTTGTTTTAATACATGAGAAGACTTTTCTGACTTCATTCGTGTGACTACTTGTTGACTGGTTGAAGTGGCAGAGGGCCCCTGTGCGCTGAAGCCTTGTAAAGTTTCCATTTAGTTTTATTATGTTTTTGTTTTTATCATTAGCTTGTACATAATATACTGTTTGATGTTTCTGCTGTTTATATTTTCACCTTTGTTTTCTTATAGTTGTCAACTGATCAGTGCTTTTCTGCAGGTTTTCTTAGGCAGCCCGGGAAAATTTTCATCTTTTTTATAACTATTGGCATATGAGATCATCTTGTCCTTCCTACTAACTTTCATTTTCTTAAGTTTAATTTCAGCACTGCCTTTTCCAAGTTGTGATTGCTTATTTATTTTTCTGTTATTTAGATATCATACTGCTCACCAGTTTATGGTTTCTTTCTATAGTCAAGTGACTCTATTAGCAAGAAATCAGAATATTACTAACTGTAGTGTGATTTAGTTATCATATTGCTTAAACTTATTCATGGTTGCTTTCCACAAGGTAGATTGAGCTGAAGGGTAAAGGACCAGAAGAGTTCAAGTAGTGTGACTAGTTTCTTTTATGCAATTTAATTTCTTGCCATTTAGATATCATATTGCTCGACCTGTTCATGATTGCTTCCCACAAGGTAGATTGAGCTGAAGGGTAAAGGATATGAAGAGTTTAAGTAGTGTGAATTAGTTGCTTTGCTTTTAGTTTGAGTTGCTTTTAGTTTTTTACTTTCTTTTCATTCAGCAGCAGGGATACTGGGCCATTGTCATTAGTTCACTGTTTGATGCATTTATTTCCTCTTAAGAATTGATTTTAGTTTAGTTGTTTGAAAGCTTTCTTTTTGAGCACTTTCAAGTTTGAGAAAATCACTGTATAAACCATCACCGTCTACACTCCATACTTCACTTTCATCCTCGCCATCACACACTAGGGAAAGATAAATCCAAAAACAAACTAAAAAAAAACTCAAAAACTACAAAAGACTAGGAAATGGTTATCTAGTACATATATTACACTTCAATTCATCAGTTTATGAACCCCGAATTGACATTTTAATTAGCAATTTAGATCACACTAAATTGACCAAGCATTTTGGCGTCGTTGCCGGCGAAGTGAAATTAGGTAGCCAATTTCTAAAAAAAAAAAACAAGAAAATTTCAAGGAAGGAAAATTGATAACCTCTCAAAGTATGCTCTCCTCTTGCACTTAGTTGATCTGAGATCAGGAAAGAGAAAGTTATTGGTTTAATAGTTTCTTGAGTATGCTCTCTTCTTGCACCTAGAGTGACTTGGAAGATCAGAAAAAAAAATTATTAGCCTGACTTGAAGAAAAAAAAATGACATGCATAGAGCAAGAGATTCTAGGGGAAGGTTTTTAGCTAGAGCCAAGAGTTTGATTTTTACAACTCCATCTACTTCAAGGAATAGATAAGAGACACCTCCATCATCTCCAACTCACACTCCTAGCCCTAGGATTCCTGGAATTCAAGAGGCAGTAGTTGACTCTCCCACACCATCCATTGAATCTGAATTAGGAAGAGATCCTTTCCTTCCTTCTACAGGGAGACAAATTGTAATTGAAGAAGTAGAATCACCTGGGGAAGAAGAGGGAGAAATTCCTCCTCATTCACCCTTAGTAGAGTAACCAGAGGACTCTGAAGTCTCCGGGGAAACTACCATGACAGAAGAAGGAGCAACCAGATTTGCTAGAGGTAGAGGTAGAGGAGGAGGAGGAAATAATGGAGGAGGTAGAGGTAACATTGGGGGAAATAGGGATGGAGATAACTCATTCAGATTTCCTATAGTCGATGAGGACCCCCGAGCCACAATGAAAAATATCTCACCATCTGTCATCCCAAACTTCCATGGGTTAAGAAATGAGGACCCTGAAACATTTCTATTTGAGTTTGAGGTCGTGTGTCAAACTTATGATTATCTGGAAGACTCTCAAAAACTCAAACTTTTTCCTTCAACATTGAAAGGAGCAGCCTTGAAATGGTTCATGGGATTACTCACTCAATCCATTAGGACTTGGAATGATATGAAACAAACATTTTTGGATAGGTACCTGGACTATTGTATGCCCACCAATCATAAGGACGAGGTATTCAAGATTGTGCAAAAAGAAGATGAAAACTTGGAGGATTTACTTGAAGGATTTCAATACAACCTGAAAAGAGAAAAAATGAGTAACTTAGATGAGGAGACCTTGAAATCCCTTCTATTAAAAGTCATTAGAGATGAATGGATAGATATTTTGAACATGATGGGAAAAGGGGACATATCTCAACTTCCACTTCATGATATAGTAGAGCTATGTGTCCATCTCTCACGGGGGAAATCTAAAACTCAAAAAGGGCCTAGAGATCCTTCTCTCCTTAGAGCAAACAAATCTGCAACTGGATCGTAAGTAGGGCTGAGATTGGCAACATGCTTGATGAATTCAAAACTGATATCTTAGGAAGTATTAGTGAGCAACTAGACACTCTTAAGATCCACAATAAACAGAAAGCAGAAGCTGAAGCTTTAGCCATCTTTTGCCCGAAATGTAGAAAGAAACATGCTCTAAGGGAATGTCCCTTGAATGCAAAGGTTGTAGAAACATGTGTAATCTGTTCAGAGA
>APFE030908828.1:15162-110207 GCA_000404065.3 Pinus taeda | reverse complement strand
AAGGATAAATTGGATACAAACAAAAGCATGGTTGTCACACAAGAACCAACCATCATGCAATCCAATAAAGATACACTTTGCAACAATAATCAAAATATCATTATGCAAAGTTCAAAGATCAAAATATGAGGCAACAACAAAAAAATGGTTGTAACACAAGAACCAACCATGTTGCAACTCAAGTAAAACACTTTGCAGAAAAATGAAGTTATCAAATGATATCACACAAAGTTAAGCCAAAGCTCAAGGATCAAAAGAGTTAATGTAATATATATTACATGAGGACATGCAATAGCTTCAGTGGAGTTGGGGGGTATGTTGGGTCTTGAAAATGTCATTCATTTCCATTACACTTTCACTATTATGTCCATTATATCACCTCGATTTCACTACTATGTCACCACATTCATCCCACTTTCATTATCATTGGGCCACATTTATGTTTTTCCAATATTTATTAATTCTAAGCCTTTTTAGTGAATTTGTGGTTAAAAATTAGGAAATAATGTGCATAAGCTTATACCTAACCAATGGGTTGAGATTGTTGACATGTGTAGGTTGAAAGGAGGCTTCTAGAAGACCCTTATGTGGCACTCTAAGGCCAAAATCGAATTTGAGTGGAAAGAATCATGGGATCATGAGGATATGTGTCACATCTCCTAATTGTATTGTAACTCTAAAAAGACATGTGTCTTATCAGTTCCTATTTTGATTAGGACTCTAGAGGTAGAGGGAGAGATTCATGGATTATCATTAATGAGATGGCTCTCATCTTTTTGTATAAATAGGAGATCTCTCTCCTTCATTTCTTAGTCTTTGAAGTCTTTTAGTCTCTTTAGTCCCTAGTTCTTAAGATTGTAGTTCTTCCTTGATGGCTTTTGAAAGCTTTGGAGAACTTTGTTGTACTTTGTACTTTTGAAGAATTTGAATAAAGCTTTGATGTTCTCAACATGGAAGGAAATGTGAAGTAGATGTCATGGAGCACATTAGAATCTAAGGTAGAGTAGATTTTCATTTTGTAAATATTGCTTTGTAGAATGTAAGGTAGAATAGGTTTCATTTTGTAAATATTGCTTTGATTTGATTTGATTACTTTCAAGTTTGATAGATTAGATTTTTCATTCATGCAATTTTAATTCATGCAAGTGTGTTCAATTTTGCTTTGATTTCATAGGGGTCCCCTGCCTTGTATAGTTGTCATTTAATTTTGCATTTAATTTTGTTATGCTTATGTATATTAGCTGTACATAAATTTCTTTCAAGTTGATTGTAGATTAGTGATGCACATAGCCTTTAATGACTAATGACATGATAGAATCATCTTGTCCTTTTACTGAAGCAGCAAGGATACTGGGTCTCATAGTCATTAGCTCATTGTTTGGTTATTGCATTTTATTTTGATTGAACTAATGACATGATAGAATCATCTTGTCCTTTTGCTGAAGCAGCAAGGATACTGGGTCTCATAGTCATTAGCTCATTGTTTGGTTATTGCATTTTATTTTGATTGAACTAGTTGTATATTTACACTTTTGTTTAAATACTAACTCCATCAATAACATGTTTTTAAGTTCTTTTGAAGTGCTAAGTTTTGGAAGTTACCATTAGGGACATAGGCCTTGTCTTGAAATCTTTATCCATACTTGTCCTTTAAAAGTATTCTTAAGACCTTAGAATAGGATTTCCATTTGCATTAAACACTTTAGAAAACCAACAAGAACAAAACCCCAAAAACAACATAAACTATAAAACAATGAAGTAAGAGAAAGGTTAACTAAGCACATATAATGCACCACACTTCATCAGTTTACGATACCCGGATTGATAATTTATGTAGAGCAATTTAAAGACGTTAAATTGACTAGACACCTATTCAAGTGCAAGCTTGGAACAGAAGAGAAAATGGGAATTGAACATGTAACAACAAAATAAGCTTATATTGCTAGACTGAATATGAGAAGCTAGAGTAGCAGAGTATCCACAGTCCCCAAAAGTTGAACCCTTGTTACTCTGAATTTTCTCATATTTATAGGCCCTTTTACAATGCTCTCGAGCCTTCTGAGGTTCGAGAGGTCTTAATCTATCCCCTCTATCTTTTTTAATTGTTTGATGCCCTGACTAGGCACGTATGGGCTCGAAGGTTTCTTCTTTTGATAGCAGAGTAACTGCATTTTGGTAGTTTGTTGTGCTGTCCGGGAGCTCACTCATGCAAGTGATGCTCCATGATCATTTGTTGGTTTGGATGAGCTGTGATGTTGCCTTTTTGTACCTTCGACCATCTGTCTCCTGGCAATCTGTCTCCTGGCCTCTGATCTGTGATGGAATGGGTCTTCGGCCCTTTGAAATCCCTTCAAATACTAATCAATGATAGTTTTCTGTAAACTCCCACCAAGCTCTATTTATTTCAGACTTAAAAAGTCCTTAAACACTGTCTATTCCCCTATCGGGCCCATCCTTATTGCAAGTGGCTTGTTCCCTTGCTTCCCTTTGTATTTTTCGAATATGTTTAAAAATATTGAAAATACATGAAAAATTGGCTTTGGTAGACCTAAAATATTATATATTTCCCTTCCCAAACCCTTTTGGGTCGCATATCGCAAGTCGCTCCGGTCCCTCTCCAAGGTTCCCCTTTGTATTTTATGAATATATCAAAATTGTGAAGATGCATTGAAAATGGCTTTCCTGCGGACCTGAAATCTTATGAAATAATCTTTAGAATACCATCGGGTCCGGTTCATCGGGTTGCACATATACATGTGTATAGGCCTCGCTCCATGGTGTTGCTCTGATGCGATCTGATCGCAATCGCATATCGCTCATGCCCTGGGCCATTGGTAGTGCTCTTTGTAATCTTCAATAGCGATCCTGCGATACGCTATGGGCCATTGATCTACGCGCCTGATCAACGGTCCATGTTGCATCACCGATCACCGTCGCGAGTTCCATATGATCTACGCTGATACGATTGCGAACCTCTGATCAGATCTGCACTGTTGATCAGCCAGATTTGATGGCTGCTATGCATTTCAATGTTTATGCCTCCGGTACTTGGTTTTTCATTGTTTTCTCTAGTTTTCTACCTCTTGATAGTGCTTTTCTACCATTCTGAGGGCTCTTGGCATGCAATTGTTTTGATATTTGAATGATCCTTAGGAAAATTTTGAAGACTTCGGGAGTGTTTTGGATTCATTTTTGGACCATTTTCCAACAAGGCTAACACTTTCTCCTTCTAGGGATGAAAGCCTCACTGTGAGGTTTCAAGAACTACAAAACAATGCCTTTCCTGGAAAACCAAAATCAAATCTTCCTCCTAGTGTTCCATTGGGCATGGAGTCTATTTTGCAACAAAATAAAAACTGAAAAAACATATTTACAATACCAAGGCTTTAAAGCCTTAAATGAAATAAAGTTTCAAGAACTGCCCATTGACTGGGCTACCAAAAACATCTCCTCCTTCCAGACTGTGCAGAATAAAGGTATTTTTCATCTGATCTTGAGCAATGACAAGTGGTCTTCTCCATAAGGCATCAAATTTACCATGGTTGCCCTTCTTTTCCTTTAATGCATTCCTTTTGATAACCCAGTCACCAACCTGAAAACTGTTCATTTTTGCCTTTCTATCAAAGGTTTCGTTTTCTTGGTCAATGTGCATTTCAGAAAATTCATCAAAGACTTGTAAAAGCCTATTAATTTCATCATCTTCTTCAAAAACTTTCCAGTATTTGACATTGTGAGGTAGAGATGGTCTATACTTCACCTGAACTTCATAAGTCAATTTAGGAGGCAAAGGAGGAATAAACATGCTAGTAGACACAACAAGGGAATCAATAAGCTGGTTCTTCATTCTCGAGATGTAAGAAATGCTGAAAATATTAAAAGAGTCCTTGAGCTTCCATACCTCATCTCTGTATGCTTTTAGCCTTGGATTCTTTTCTTGGAAAGTTTTGTTGACCTACTGAATGATGAGGTTTGCGTCTCCAAACACTCTCAAGCCTCTGATGCCCATTTGTTTAGCAGCATTTAAGCAAGGTTTTACTTCAGCTGGTATTTTGTTGTACATACAGTTAAACCTCTTATTAAAATCAGACAACAACTCACCATTTTCCCTTTTTAAGTTCTCAAACTCGGTGTGATAGTAGAGTAGATCCTTCTTATCCCCCCAATGCTTTAGAAATGCATCATCTAAAGCCTCAATATCTACTATAGAACTTGGGGTATGTTCTCTGAACCATTTTCTAGCCTCTCCATCTATAATTTGGACAAAGACTCTCATCCACACATCATCTTCACTAATGTCTAGGTTTTCAGCATAGCTATAGAATGATTCAAGATGTTCCTCTACTGTAACACCTTTAGTCCCAATGAACTTAGGCCTATACTTCTGATATTCTCCAGTAGGCATGGCATTCAAAGGAGTGGGCAGTACTAGAGGTCCATATCTAGCAGCTATAATTTTTTCCATTTTGGTAGGTGCTTTTGGTCTTGCCATAACTATGGTGGCTATAAGGGTACTAACAGTTTGAATGATAGAGGGCTGAGAAGTGACTAACAAGACTAAACGAGTATGATGGATAGGAGGTGAGGTTTCCTTTGGGCTTGTAACAAAAGGGGAACCTAAATAATAAGGAGCTTTATGAATATCTGAGATTTTTTCTTCACTGCTAGTATTAGATGCTATACTCTCAACATGCATTTGTTCTATTGATGGATTTTCTTGAAGAGATATGGAGTGTTGTTTAGGTTTACCTGAACCTGGTGCTCCTTTCTACAATACCTTTCTTTCTTTGATGATTTTTCTAGGGTCAAGTAGTAGGTTATTTTGTGGCTTCTGAGGATTTCTCTGAGTATGCCTCACAAACTGAGCCAGAACTATGAAGTGGAGTTGCCAGATAGATGACTACAACCGAAAAAGTGCCCAGACTTTGTATATCATCAAAGCTGGATCTATGTCGTCTCCCAGGGAAGTTGAGCTTCAGCCTCCTCTCCCTAGCAATGGCGCCAATTATGTTATCACTCTAGGAAGCTCTCCTAGGTTGTAGCTCGGAGATGCCTGGTAACATATAAATCTTCAATATTGTTCTCTGAACTATTGGAATGTATGATGGTTTGGATCAAGTCAGATGATTGTTTCAACTCTGTTTTCACTCAAGACATGCATGAACATCCTCAGCTTTACAAGGCTTTAGACCACTAATGCTCAATAGTTTATATATTCAATGGATAGATGGAGAATACTGATTGTACCAACAGATGCATACATAAAAACATATGAATGGCTAGCTACATGAAGTAAATAAAGATTGCAAATCTAATTTATCAATGCAGAGATAAGATGATAGTTATCTAGCATTAGACACAGAAGAAAACATGAATAACCTATTCAAGTGCAAGCTTAGAACATAAGAGAAAATGGGAATTGAACATGTAACAGCAAAAGAAGCTTATATTGCTAGAATGAAGATGAGAAGCTAGAGTAGCAGAGTATCCATAGTCCCCAAAAGTTGAACCCTTGTTACTCTGAATTTTCATATATTTATAGGCCCTTTTACAATGCTCTCGAGCCTTCTGAGGTTCGAGAGGTCTTAATCTATTCCCTCTATCTTTTTTAATTGTTTGATGCCCTGACTAGGCACGCATGGGTTTAGAGGTTTCTTCTTCTGATAGCAGAGTAACTACATTCTGGTAGTTTGTTGCGTTGTTTGGGAGCTCGCTCGTGCAAGTGATGCTCCATGATCATTTGTTGGTTTGGATGAGCTGCACTATTTCCTTTTTATCCCTTCAGCCATCTCTCTCCCGGAATCGGTCTCTCGGCCTCTGCTCTGTGATGGAATGGGTCTTCGGCCCTTTGAAATCCCTTCAAATACTAATCAATGATAGTTTTATGTTTTATATAGAAAACGCTACAACACTGTAAACTCCCTCTAAGCTTTGTTTATTTTGGACTTAAAAAGTCCTTAAACACAGTCTATTCCCCCATTAGGCCCATCCTTATCGCAAGTGGCCTGTTCCCTTGCTTCCCTTTGTATTTTTGGAATATGTTTAAAAACATTCAAAATACATGAAAAGTTAGCTTTGGCGGACCTGAAATATTATATATTTCCCTTCCTGAACCCTTTCGGTTTTGGGTCTTATCACATATCGCAAGTCGCTCCAGTCCCACTCCAAGGTTCCCCTTTGTATTTTATAAATACGTCAAAACTGTAAAAATGCATTGGAAATGGCTTTCCTGTGAACCTGAAATCTTATGAATTAATATTTAGAATACCATCGGGTCTGGTTCATCGGGTTGCACATAGACATGTGCATAGGTCCCGCTCCATGGTGTTGCTTCGATGCGATATAGCGATGCGATCTAATCGCAATCACATATCACTCATTCCCCGAGCCATTGCTAGTGCTCTTTGTAGTCTCCGATAGCGATTATACGATGTGATATGGGCCGTCAATCTACGTGTTTGATCGATGGTCCACATTGCATCGCCGATTGTCGTTGCAAGTTCCATACGGTCCGCATCAATATTCGTCGATTGCCTCTGTCGATTGCGACCCACCGATAAGATCTAGACTGTTGATCACCCAGATCTGACAGTTGTTGTGCGTTTCAATGTTTATGCCTCTGGTACTTGGTTTTTCATTGTTTTCTTTAGTTTTTTGCCTCCCGATAGTGCTTTTCCACCATTTTGAGGGCTCTTGGCATGCGAATTTTTTGATCTTTGAATGATCCTTAAGAAAATTTTGAAGACTTCGGGAGTGTTTTGGATTCATTTTTGGGCCATTTTCCAACAAGGCTAACATGCCATACTGTTAATCAATGTAATGTAACGTGGAAGTCCAAGAGAGCCACTTGTTGTATGAAGAGTCATGTAAAGTCGAAAAATCATGGAAGTCAAACAGTGATGAGGGTAGTCGAAGAGCCAGAAGGGTCAATTTCACCCTTGGCTATAAATACCCCTCATTTGTACATCTAAAGGACTTTTCACCTCAGCTCCTCCCATATAGCCTTGAGAGTCTGTAATCCTTTCTTTGAGGAGTAAGTAGTGGCTCCAACGCCCCTCATATGGGGTTAGTGATGTATGATGTAACGATGTGTCTTGGAACTTTCTCTTAATTCAGAAGCCGGCTAACAGGCCAACACGTTTTCACACATGTATTATAACTATTGTAAGACTACTCTTGAAGATTTGTAATGCATGTTGCTTTAACCTGTGTTTAACACCTAAACTAATTCACTTGTTGTAATAAATATATGTTAATGAAAATGTGTTGTATATGCTATTAACTCTATCTTTCCCATGTAGACTACTCTCCCGGACATCAGAGAGACCTTTCACTTAAAACTTTCTATAACAACCGCTGCACTTGTGTGGACTAATCTGCTGACTGTTATACGTTTTATCTTCCCTTGTGTGTTGTGATTGCCGCATCGATGTGGACTATTCCATCGAAAGCTATGCATGTCCTATTATGTTGTGTGTTCCTTGCAGAGTTGAGACTTCTCCCAACTAACTTGGGAATCACTCCCACCCTCTCCCTCTACGGTGAAAGAACCATTGACACAAGTGACACTTACAATCACTAGGCACGCGAGCCTCATGTCTTGAAAGACAAAGTAGACCACTCTCCTATTCTAAAAAGTAAGAGTTGAGGAAAACATTTAACATAATGGCAACTAGGCCATCATACCGTATGGGATTCCCACACCATCAGTGTGAGGTCTAGTTGGGACTTCATATTGGGGGATCCCCTGAATATTGGCGAGTCCAACACCGTCAACTTTTTTGCGTTAGAAGGAGGGCCAGATGACAATATGAGCCTGTACATCTAGGTTGAATATCTTACCCAATGAATAATACACAATTCATGCTCCCAGGGTGTTTCTCTCATTTCTCCCTTAATAATTTATCAATCCCCGATGAGCTTCTCGATCACTTGTCCTTGTTAAAGTTTGACAGTGAGGACATAATGTTCGTAACCAAACACATTTCTGATTTTCTTCATTTCTGTGAATCTCATGAAATCAATAGATGATGAGCTTGTTTGCATACTCTTCTTCCTCACCCTCGAAGGTCGTGCTAATCAGTAGTGTCATACCCTACCACCTGCTTCCGTCCATTCCCTTCTCACTTTCCTCAAGGAGCTCCATCAAGCCTTCGATGAGTGTGACCACCAAGATGTCTATGAAAGAATATCTCATTTAAGAATGAAGCCTGGAAAATTAGTTGAGGACTTTGCTACCCGCTTCCTTCACCTATGTCACGAAATTCCTAAATAGTTTGTGGACCTTGAATTCATGAGCCAAGAGCTAAAATGTTTGGTTCATGTCTCCCGAAATAGTGAACTTCCTGATTTTCCTTCTTCCTCGACTCTTGCAGATGATGAGACACCTCATTTCTTGAAGAGGGTGCCCCCTTGCAGCAGCCGCAAATCTAATAAATCTACACAGCAGGTACCCCCTCGCAGTGGTTGCAAAGATGAGAAATCTACGTAGCATGTTCCCAACCCATCTACTCAACTGTCTCTTGCCCCAACGGAGGAAAGTTTAGAATGGTTTAGAAAGCCTACGGTGAAAAATCATCCCTCCATTCTATAAGAGGACATAACCATTCATAACCCAAGTCTTGAGTCTAATATGCATCTTTGCCATCCTCCATCATCTACAAGCCATGACTCCTTGCACCATGACTCACTTGAGTGATTTGCTTCACAAGCTAGCTACTCTCTTGATTCTCGAGCTAATGGCTCAAGTTGTAGTCATGTGCAAGGCAGTCTCATCATACAAATGAAGGAGTATGACGGTGAAGACATAATCAATTCCTCTCAAAACATTGAGCCTCCATTCTTGATCGATTCTCAATCTGCAAATCTTGTTGAAACATCATGCACAATCAATTCTTTTGATCAAACTCCAGCCTTGGGCTGTCATCACTCCCATGCTTCCATATATTGTGATGAATTCCCAAGCACATCATATTATCTATTGTCATCTCATGTACACCCTAACTCAGATTTGGAATGTGCACCAGTTAAAGCAGACATCCATATCAAAGCTTCCTCTGCACCTCACTTTCTCGTGTATCCCATCACTCACAACACATCAACATGCGTCAAAGATATTCCACGTTCTCTTGCTTCTTCATCCCATGAGTTATCTCCTCGATCGTCATAAGTCAATGAGGTTGTCCACGATGAAAATAGTCTCAACACATAGGACTCTTCCCACTCATCATCATCTTGTGTGTTGCATGAAGACAACTTGTCAAGTCGGCTTGCTGAAAATTTTGATGAAGCCTGTAACAGAGATGGCTGTCATCTTGAGAGCAGTTTTGAAATCAGTAACAATAGCCATCCTCAAGCCATGCATGATCTGGTTCACATCTCAAAATGCAATTTTTTAATTCTAGAAAGTTCTAGGACGTGCAAGGGAGTTGATGGTTATGTTAGGACCTCACAACTCTGGTAAGCCCGCCAAACCAAATCAAATCTTGTTTCTCATGCACAATCTATATATTTGCATGGTTGCACTCAACGTGGATCCCTGTGTAAAGAATAATTACTATTCTGGGTGTGATATCTCAAAATTTCAAATTTTCGCTAATGATCGAATCCACGAGTCCATTATAGCATGTTCATTTTCATGCACCTATCTTACATCTAATTTAGGTTGGGAGTGTCAGTCCCTCATTCAATCACAGGACAACGAAGTTGATCATCTCAAAGACTATATTTATCTAGAATCATACTTATCAGATGTTCTCTCTTATAATCAACTCCTTGGTCTTTTTGCAAATTTCGAACATCAAATCTGCACACTCATCACACCAATAATCTCCCTATGTGATGACGAGCACACAACCTATCGCGCGAATCAAGTTACTCTTATTTCACCACACCCCAACTAGTTTCACACATTCACAGTGCTGGCATCCTTTCTACATTTTTGTGATTACCATGATTCCTGTGCACTTTTTCAGTAGTTGCAGCTGGGTGTTATATCATGTCTAGCAGATAGCGAACTTGGTTCCCTCATTCAGAGCATTCACACGATTGTTCAAAAATTTTCTTTGTTCGTGTCAAACTAGGAATCTACCATCTCGATCGACTAGTTTGATTTTTCTTCTACCTTGGGTGCTTGTCATGCAGTTTATCATTTCCCGCACATTACATCTTATGAAAGCCACTTTGCACACTATGATTTTCACTGTGTAACATCTTTATTTTTAGATTTCTATCAAGCAAGTGAGGCACCTCAGCTTGCTCTGATGGCTAAGGAAGGCCCTCACTATCTTGACATGACTGATGAGAATGACTAGATCTATCTATCCGTATTAGATTCTCATCGTGATCCCCTCTCTCAAATTAGGAACCCATCTTCTCAAAGATCACGAATCTTTCAAAACAACCATCACAAATTTTATGATCCAATTGCTAAATGGCTAGAACAATCTTACTTGGCGAGTCGTGTTGCAGGTAACAAGCTTCAGTCCTTCCTCGTACTTGCTAAGAAACTTGGTGCAAAAAAACACACACTTGCAAGAGGCCTCCAAGGTTTGTTGAAAAACGGTAGTCATGGAATAGGTAAGCATGTGTGTTTGGTGGTTGTGACACATTCGTCCACCCACAGGTGAGGCCTTCTCTCTCATGTGCAAGTTTTTCAAGTTTTTTTTATTCTTTGTTGCACACTATTTTTTATCTATTTTAATCGCTCATATCTTTGTGACTGCAGGTCGGGTATGCCTATGTTGGCTTCACTGGAAATTTCATTTCATGTAACCCTGATTGTTTAATGTAGGAGTAGGAATAATGTTTTCTTTTTCGCTTGTCTGTTCTTTCTAGTTTGCATGTTTAATAGCTTGCTGACTTGGTTCCTTTGTTGCTTGTTGTTGTTTCACTTAGTTTTCTTTGCTTACTATTTTTGTTTTTGTTTGTTTGGTTTGCTTAATACCTTACTATTTTTGTTTCCGGAAATAAGTGTTGCCAACTACTGTGTTCTGGCTTTTTGAATGAGTATGTGGCTGAGATATGAAGAGACTTGTGACACTGAAACACTTGGCCAGTCTTGTGTCCATCTTCTCTGTGCTTGGTTATAACCTTCAACCGATGAAGTCTTGACGGAAAATACGAGCCATCTACAAGGCAAGTTTTTGTCCAACCATGAACCTATGTCCACATTTGGAAGCCTCATGCCTGTACTCAACTTTTTGCTGTGTGTTCAAGCTCATCCAACTAGTAGAAACAGAGATGGGGAAATCTAAATGAGAAAACCTATGTGAGAGGCCTTACATGCTTTTCTGAAGGAACAACCTCTTCTTCTCTCAATAAATCAGGATCCCTCTTCCGCCCCAAAAATAAATAAGTGCCTATGTACAGTCCTCTTTAAAAAATACAAAGGCAAAAGAAGAGAAAGGCTTTCTGCGTAGAGAGGTGAAGCATGCAACTCCACCGGGGTACTGACCAGGCTCACTAATAGTGGAGAAATGTGTGTGTTCTTGTGTGACTCTATCGGGGTTCTGTCTAGGCCTACTAGCAATGGAGCAACACCAAAGATGAAAACTTATACTCTAAAAATCTTCAACTTGTGAGCTAAACAACCCTTCTTAATTTCGAAACATTGTGATCAAGCTGAAATTTTGATTGTGTTTAACTGAGTTGGCAAAAGGTGAGCCATGTATGTCCATGGGATAAGTGGGGAAGCTGAAGTAACCCGCACAACGATTCAATACTCCCTGAGAGACCAAGGCCCTGTGCTATCAATGAATTGAAACAGAGAAGCTGGAGTTCTACTAGTGTGTCACCAAGTGTTGTAGCAGCTACAACCACCCTCCAAAATTTTGGTCTGCATCCAATTTCAGAGCCTCCTTGGAGATTTTTACTTGATGACTACATGCACTCAGGTTCACTCGATGAGCTCATGTGAGTCCTCGCACCCACCTTGCTTGATCATTCCACCAACAGATTTTGCATGTTGATGTCAATGTCATGCTCGCAACCATGTTCTGGTCATACGCAAGGTCTTCACTTCGTGTGTACATGTTGTGTTCGCTATGTAAACATCTATCATGCTCACACATTGAGTCGAATACACTGTCGTGTAAGCATCGTCACAGTCAACCAATGATCAATCACAAGTTTCACACTTGTCACTCACATTGTCGGTCATTCATGTTGAGTATGTGTGTCTGGATGGTTTGAGTCATCTCGTCGTGAAGTCATGTAAGTGTGTATTTTGCAAGATCATGTATGCATCTTTCACTCGTTCACACACTTAGTCACTCTGCTGAATTTTGACGACTGGATTCCCCTCTGACAGCTAGACCATCACTCCGCCATCGACTCAATTGACTGTCACCTAGAACAACACAGAAGCACCAAGCAAATCATTTCAAGTTGCGTTACCTGCAAGTAGATCAATCAACATTCATGTTGGTCAACCGTAGACTTTGACCCGATAGCCACCCTGGGACTGACTCCCCTCAAAAATTATGCAGAGGCTGCAAACCTTGCCTACTCCACTCACTGAGAAAACTGTGTAGATAAGCTAGACAGAAACCAAGTGCCCATCCCTGTCTCCCTCAGAAAATTGTGTAGTTTTTCCAGTCAGTCGATCGGCTGCTCACCCAAAAAACTACGCAGTTTTCATGAGCAATCCCTTTGTTGCCTAACAATTTTCTCAGCTCAAAAACTCCGCAGAGGTGATCATCAGGCCAACCTCCTAGCATCAATGCAAGTTTTCCCGCCAGCAGCTCCCGACAGCCGATTGCCAGTTCCCTCCAGGAATTGAGTAGTTTTTGCTGCCAAGCTCCCGACAATTAACTGCCAGTTCCCCTTAGGACTTGCACAATTTTTGTTTCCAATGACCTAGCAACCAACTAACAGTGCCCTCCAAGAATTGTGCAGTTTTGGCTGCCAAGCTCCCGTAGCTCGCTCCTTCCAAAAATTGCACAGATTTTTCCTACCCAGCCTTCTCATAGCCCAGACTGTTCCTCTCAAATACTGTACAGTTTTTTCCTCCAGCTAAGCCAAACCCCATGAACAGTCACTGTCGACCCGGATTGCCCATCTCCATCACCCAGTGACTGCTACGCAGTTTTCATCAGTAGTGCCCAGAGCCTCACAACCTTGTCTCCTCTCCGGGTCACCTACATCCGAAATGATCATGCATCATGGTAGACTAGGAGGTTTATGGATTTGATGTTGTCTCGTCATGAGTGACTGCAGATACAGGTACACAAAAAAACATGGCACGACGACGGATGGGATGAACAAAGGGAGAACATGCAGAAGGACATGTTTGTTAACAGATGAAAAAATGATGCAGGCAAAGGGATGTGCTCACAAACGAATGATCATGCAAATATGTGTTCGCAGACAGAAGGACGAGCAAACATGCACCTTTTGCGAACGAGCGAACCTATCAAGCTTACCAACATACAAACAAGGAGCAATGTGTGAATGCAACATTAAGCAAACCAATGACCATCGAAGACTTCATGCACTTTGCCATGTGGAGATGAAGCTGTGACACACTATGAGGACATCCATCACTCAACAACATTGCAACTCGATATGCACACTAGCAGCAACATGAATGTACCATTACTGCCATGTCGAGTCTTGTCATGAGTCATGTCGTCCACATCTCTCCTGTGGGCCATACTGTTAATAAATGTAATGTAACGTGGAAGTCCAAGAGAGCCACTTGTTGTATGAAGAGTCATGTAAAGTCGAAAATTCATGGAAGTCAAATAGTCATGAGGGTAGTCCAACAACCAGATGGGTCAGTTTCACCCTTGGCTATAAATACCCCCTCCTTTGTACATGCAAAATAATTTTCACCTCAGCTCCTCCCACATAGCCTTGAGAGTCTGTAATATTTTCTTTGAGGAGTAAGTAGTGGCTCCAACACCCCTCATATAGGGTTAGTGATGTATGGTGTAACGATGTGTCTTGGAACTTTTTCTTAATTCAGAAGCCTGCTAATAGGTCAATACATTTTCACACATTTATTGTAATTGTTGTAAGACTATTCTTGAACACTTGCATTGCATGTTGCTGTAACTTGTGTTTAACACCTAAACTAATTCACTTGTTGTAATACATATATGTTAATGAAATGTGTTTTATATGCTGTTAACGATGTCTCACCCATGTAGACTGCTCTCCCAAACATCAGAGAGACCTTTCACATAAAAAATTCTATAGCAACCGTTGCACTCACGCGGGCTAATTTGTTGAGTGTCATACGTGTTATCTTCCCTTGTGTGTTGTGATTGCCGCATCTGTGTGGATTGTTCTGTCGAAAGATGTGCATGTCCTATTGTGCTGTGTGTTCCTTGTAGAGTTGGGACTTCTCCCAACCGACTTGGGACTCACTCCCACCCTCTCCCTCTATTGTTAAATAACCATTGACCCAAGTGGCACTTACAATCACCAGCCACATGAACCTCACTTCTCAAAAGACAAAGAAGACCACTCTCCTGTGCTGACAAATAAGAGTTGAGGCAAATCTTTAAGATAATGGCAACCGGGCCACCATAGCGGATGGGACTCCCACACCAAACAATGTGAGGTCTAGTTTGGAATTCATATTGGTGTGATCCCTTGAATGTTGGCAAGTCCAACACCATCAACACGATGTCCTTAAAGGATTTTGATCGATGGATCTCGCTCCAAAGGTGAATTTGTGCCATTTCCAATCTTATAGCATAGATGATCACCTATGATGGAGAAATCCTTTACAATACCCTTCCAGACTTTATAGGATTTCCAAAGATATTTTAGAGGGGAACATATCCAACCTAGTATGGAGAGAGATCTAACATATTTTTTATATATAACTTGTGATCAAATACCTTTCCCCTATATGAAATGCCAAATACCCTTGGCTGCCAAGGATTTTGTAAAATAGGGTAAACTCTTAATACCCCAACATCCATAAGGTTTTGGCCTGGATATGGAACTAGCTGACTAGCTGTTGAGAGCCACCTATTTTCAGAGGACAAGATGACTAGCTGTTGAGAGCCACCTATTTCTCCATATCTTGATCCTTTTCTCAAATTTTTCCAGAAGCCAAGACCGGTCTTATTTATGGTAATTTCGAGGTTAAGCCTTGATCAATACTTATTATATGTGATGGTAGAAGATGTTCAATAATATTCCCATGAACTTCCCGAATGTGTCATCCAAGAATAGAAGATTTTTAATTGTTGATTATCCTACCAATTTCATGAATGAAGACGCTAAGAATGGACTTTAGAGAGTGGATATGGGGGAGGCCACCATATGAAAAATTAAGAATTTCACTCACGAAAAAGATATGGGAGAGATAAAAACCTGTAAAAATGTATACACCTTTGAAAATTCCCATGCAAACTACATCTAAAATCAACTTGATCAAACCCTCTGCCACTAGGAGAAACAGAAGGTGGGAGAGAGGACAACCTTGTATTAATTCCATTTCTGCAAAGAAGAAGGGATAATAAACTCCATTTATGGGGATGGAAAAACATGAAGTGTTGATACAGTTCATAACCTAAGAGACAAAAGAATGGGAAAAACCCATATGAAGCATAAGTAGATGAAGATAAAGCCATCTGACCTTGTCAAGGGATTTGGAGTGACCAACTTTGAAAACAAAAGCTTTTTTCCAGAAGGTGTGGATTGAATGAAGGTATTCTTAGGCTAGGCGAATAGCCTCATGAATTTGATTGTTATATAATAACCCAATTTTCTCAAGGGAGATATGGTTTGAAAGAGTGTCTCTTAATATGAGGGCAATGATCTTAGTGATAATTTTGTAGATAACATTACAAATAATAATGGGCCTAAACTAGTCAAAGGATTTAACATCATCCAATTTAAGGATAAGGGAATTAAAGGTGGAATTAAAGGGGCCTAGGAATTTTCTCGAAGTTCTAGAATATTCAATAACAGATAAGAGATATTCAACCAAGAAGTCAAAACAATGGGTGAAATTCGATAGGGAGCCCATCCTACCCATGCCTTTTTTCCTCTTCAAAATTGTGGAGAACCCTTTCCAATTCGGGCCTAGTGACCTCGACCATGAGAGCTTCATTTTATTCTTCATTTATAAATATTGGTAAAAGCTCTCTCATCTCGTTGAAAAATAATTCTGAAATAATAACACCATTCTTCCGTTACATAAAAAAAACAAGTGTCCATATTACCATTGGCCCCTTTAATTCCCTTAATGGTATTTATGGTTTTCTTGTAGTTGGCCATCTAGTGAAAGAATTTTTTGTTATCATCTCCTACTTGGAGCCATAACACTCGACTTTTTAACCTACATTCATTTTCATGATCTAGAAGGATCCTTCTTTTTTATTTTTCCAACTCCATCCTACAGGCATTTAGATCCTTTGAAGGATCCTCATTTACATTTTGGTTCCAAAGGGAGAGGAGTTGGGATCCAATGTCATCCAGGGCTCTAAAGTTCTCTTATTTTTTCCCTTTTCCATTCGATTATGATGGAATTGGATTCTTTAAGGTTCTTTTGGAACTGTACTGACATATATTCATTAGAGTTAGGGGAGACATAGGATCAATTATCTTTGAGAAGAGATATCACCGAGGGATCATCAAGCCATAAGGGATTGCGATTGAAGAGACTAGGAAGCTTTTAGGGAAAAGGTTCCATTTCAAAGAGGATCAAGACATGATCCAAATATCCACCAATACATGTCCATCATATTTTAATATTTTTGACCAGAAGACCATCCAAAACTAGGAAACAATTTAGGTGCTTTGTGATTATGGAGGGACCAAATCAATTAATTTTCCATCTAGGAAAATTATTGGGAGTAATTATGTCACAAATACTAAGATCATCCAACATAGTAACAAGGAAACCTAAGAGGGGGTCGGGTATAGCTGAAGGACCCTAGTTCCAAGAGTGAAATTTAGGTCCCCACCAATAATAACTCTACTTGAGTTGAAAACATATATCTTTACAAAATTCTCCCAGAAATATATTTTGTCAGCGTAAGGTGCATAGAGATTTATGAAGAAGGAGGAAAAATATAGATTAGAGGAGTTTAGGTTTAGAACCAACCCAAATCATACGGGCCCTGCATTTTGTAGTCATAAAGAACATGTGAACCATCTCGTGATTAAACCCCTTGATCTACCAACAACATCAATAGAAATAAAATATCAATCTAGAGGATACTTCCTTAAGAAACTAATAACTTTATTGCATTCAAGAATTAAATATTATAAGAAAAGGAATTGGGGGGAGTTCTAAGTGATGAGTCTCTTAAGATCCCGTTTTTTCCTGGGACTGGCTAAATCTCATCAATTTAAGGGGAGAAATTTCATTGGATAAACAAGACAGGGCCCGATGCTCTAAGTGCCCTTAAAATTGAAGAGTGTCTCCTAGATTAAATTTGAAACTAGCTTATTTTTGAGATTTTGAGAGAAGCGTTTTTCTGCCCTTGATGGAGGGGGGATGGGATAGGTCCTCGAGGATACCTAAACCCTTGCTTGGAATAGTAATAGGTTAGGTGAAATAGTAAGGAGAGGAGGGGAAGAACGACCAAAGGATTAAATATTGTAGTGGAATGGGGAAGGGTGCAGGGGGCATGATAAGGAGATGTTTGCAATGGGAGAGGAAGGGAGAATAGAAGGAAATGTAGAAGGGAGGAAGGGAAGGGGAGTATATAACCTAACAAGTCACTTTAATAACAAATGAAAAGGATCAACCAAAGAGGAACCAAGGAGAGAGCTTGCTAGGGAGAGATAATTCATACAACCACTAGGAAAAGCAAGGAAAGAAATGGGCGAGCAATCCATACCTGGGAGAGAGGGACCATCCAACACTTGTGTTGTTCCATCAATTTTTTTTTCTTTTTCTTTTTCTGTGCCACTATAGGAGGAGCCAGTGCTAAGGCCTTTTGCAGTCTAGGGGCTAGAGTTATTTTTAGTGTTATAGGAGGGAGCATCGACTGCGTCTGAAGGTCAGAATGGGAGTCATCATGTTGGATTAATGCATACAAGGGAGAATTTGAAGGGGAACCCGATAGAGTGACTGAGTATAGGACACTTTTCCTAACCTATTTCTTCCCTTTGTTTTTCCCGATCGCATAGAATCGACTAAGATGATCATAAGCTTGGTAGCTAGCACATTTAAAAGGGATTCCTTTGTATTAGATGCTTTGATGATGTATAATATCTTCAGATTTGATTTAGATTGATTTAAGAAGACATAGTGAAATATTTAACGATTTTTAACCTCACTAGAATGTGGGTGGTAGCAATATACCCTATTTCTTAGAAGGAAAAGTCTAACTCATAGAATAACCTAAAGGTATTATGTACCTCCTTAAACACATTTTCATACCATAAAATGGGTGCCAGAGTGGGGAGTTTAACCCATATTGGGGTCAATTCTAATTTCTTGGGTTGGGAATCAAATTGATAGACCACTTATTTACGAAATGGACCCGAGGGCCTTAGGACACTTACTAGACATGGTATTTGCAGCGTCTTCCTTTGATGGAAATTTCCACCCCATTCAACCCTTTTCCAATATCATGCAACACATAAAATAACCAAGAAGCTGCTTATATATTTGTTTTTTCCACCTTCTTAAAAAACCCATGAACATGAATTTGCTAGCGAAGTGAACTACAACTACATAATTTTCCATATTTTGGATTTCGTTGAGGTAGAAAACCTTCCCAAGAATCAAGGACAATTTAGACCATCATTTAACACACTTACGATTAAACTTTTGTGGGTGGCTAACTAGAGGGTCATGGGGAATAACCTGTAACTATTCAAAATTGACACCACAATGCATTTCCAAATAGAAAAATGTTGAGGAAACCCAAATAATGAAAGGAGTAGTGAAGGGTTGAGGATGCCTAGTGGTGGATACCCACCAAATCTAGTGAAGAACCTAAATCGGGAAAGTTTAGCGATGTTTGCAGTAAGGAAGGGGAGTTAGAGGAAGTAGTTAGTGGTTTTGTGGGGGGGATAAGAAATAGAGGGGAAAGAGGACCTTGGGAAAAATAAGGTTTTTAAAATAAAAAATGAACGTGGGATAAAGGGCTTTGAGCTAGCAAAATTAGGAGCTACAAGTTTGCGGGTTACAGGGGACTTGCCATAATGCTATGGAGGGGGCTTGTACAAGATAGCCACAAGAGAGGGAGAAAGAATTGAGGAGGAAACCAAATTTAACAAAATATCGATGCCTTCCTACATATTTGGTGAGAAATCCATTAGGTCATAGTTCATGATGATAAACAACAAATATGACCCCAAGATATCATTTTTTGGCATGGGTGATCAGGTTGTACTTTAGCTGTGACTGCTCAAGGACCTACATCACATATTAAAACCTAAACCTAATAGAATCCTCATTTATATGTATATGTATATGTATATGTATATGTATGTATGTACAATTACTATGTATATCACATTAAAAATTTAAATTATAAAACATGGCAAATAAAAATGCAACCTGTTTATGTAACTATATGTTTTATTTGTTTTTAAAAAAAATTAAAATTAAAAATATTTCTATGTGTCAGTGTGTAGGAGTATTTTTATATAAATACAAACAATTTTATTAAGAAAGAGGATAGATCCATTTTAATTTTAAATCTATAGAGGTGCAAACCTTTTAGTATTTGGTAGATGTGAAGTTAAGATGGAACTCTATGCTGATTTATATATATTTCACATTTCTATATTTAAAAATATATTCCATTTTTAAATAACGTTTATTAATAAAATTTATCAATAATTTGAATAATTGTTATTTAATTTAGTTTTAATGTGATATGCATATTATGATTTTTTGGGAAAAATTGTTTTAATTTTACTATAAAAACAAAATTATAATATATATAATTGAATTAAATAAATTTGTTAAATTTAATATTTTTTAATTGAGTAACATTATGGTGTTTTTTATTATTATTATTGTTTAAATTTTTAATTTAACAACATCTAAATGTTTACACTCATTTACAACTCTTACCATATCTTCCCATATTAAACTAGAGAGCACATCTAAAAACAATATTAATATTGAGAGTGGATATTTCCACAATTATTCATATTGCTTGAGACTTCCCGATATGAACTATGTAGAGGTTTTACTTGTCCGACGTTTCAAGTGGACACTCCACCCATCTTCAAAGACTAGAAAGAAGAAAGATATTAAGTGTGATAGCTGATCAACCTTTAAATAATGAATCACTGGCATAACGGTCATTGAAAAGAAACTATTAAAAATATTAATAATATTAAAAAAATAAAAATGATGAATGGTCAAGAGGAGGGTCAATAAATTTAAAGGTCAAAGAAATGTATACTGAAATAAATAATAAATAAATGAGAAATTAGACGACAAATAAGAAGGTATATTCCACTCACAAATATTATTGACCTGTAAAAGCTTTTGAAACTAGGTATAGAAATTTTAAATTTCTATACATTGGGAGGAATTCCAACAAACCCTTCTCAATAAAATCATACAAGTTTCTTCTAAACAAGATATGTTGCGGTGGGATTGGAAACCAATTGGCACATTAATGGTAAAAGAAGCATACAATGCCATAAAAGAATCTCTCTTACATTATGATACCACTTTGTCGTGCATAATATTATCAGATTGTGGATGGCAAAAAATGTCAACTTTTTTATGGTTGTTAGCTCAGGGGTGCACCTTAACTTGACACCAAATCCGAAGGAAAGGTGTTGAGGGCCCGCTAATGTGTAAGCTATGTTCACAAGATGAGGAATCAATTAACCACCTTCTTCTCACATGAACTTATGCCAGGAAAATGTGGGAGTTTGTAAACCAAATATTCAGATGTGCTTTACCTACTTTAGTAAACACTAAGTCATTGATAGAAGAATGGTTTTGGAGAAAATTCAAAAACCTGATTATAATGAAATCCTGGTATTTCGCTATGGGGTTCTCTCTCTAGAATTTATGGAAGGAGAGGAATCTAAGAATTTTTAAAGGAAAACAAAGGCCTATATCCATTTTACAAAAAATTACAATTAAAAATATTAGAGAATTTTTGTTGGTGTCTCTTCCTCATGTAGATGAAGGAACAATTGATGATCACGAGGCTCTAATATTCAAGGGACTTGATCTATAACCTAATGTTGAAACAACCTTCTATCTTAGGACTTGTAGACGAGAAACATCTGTTACAAGAACATTCTCCCCCCCTCCTAAATCCTTCATCAAATTGAGTTTGATGGTGCATCAAAGGGTAACCCAAGAGATGCAGGTCTAGGAAGCATATTTAGAGATGAGAATTCAAATCCAGTATATGCCTACTTTTTTTCCTTTGGGGCAGCTTCAAATAACCTAATGGAATTTAGTGCATTAGAGAAAGGGCTCCAAATAATTGTAAGGGAAGGTTTCCACTAGCTACATATCCATGGGGACTCTCAAACAATGATTAATTGTGTAAGTAAGCTCTTATTAGGTCACCTGCTAGATAAAGTGATCCATACTTGGCAGTTACAAGAGGTGCTAAGTAATATCAAAGACTTGTTGATTAAATTTGATTATGTTCTTTCCAAGCACACATGATGGGAAGGAAACAAGGTCACAGATATTTTGGCTAATTGGGGAAGCTCAGGAAAACACGTAGCCATTGATGTGCCATGGTCGAAATTAATAAGTAGGGAAGGATTTTAGGATGTAAAGCACTAGGTAGATTAGGATAAATACCTACTTGCAGCTCGGGTCCCTAATGGGGGTGATATCACGTCATCGAATTAGGCATCGATATGTCGCCTCCTTTTGGAGGGAATTTTCTAGCAGGGTTTAATAATTCACATGTGGGGATATTGTGTGGGGATGGGAGTGGTGTCCCTTAGAGCGAAAACTAGGCTCTACACTTGGCTTCGCATGGGCTGTGCATGGAACATCCTAGGTTCACACCATGGGAGCCTCCAACCCGGGTCTCATCGTATTAACTACAAGATATAAGGGTGAAAAAATTTGTTATGGTAATTGGTTTCGTTAATGCAACTCATCTCACTTGCATAGGCATGGAGCATCCCTCCTATGGTGGATTGGTTATCGAAAGGAACTGCCCTGACAATAGTAGAACATTCATTAATGATGTCACTTTATGTCAGTTATTTGGGATGGTTGGAATTTGGTGCCAACAATACACTTGGCTACTGCTATGGGCTTTTCAAATGGCATGATCTAATTCTGGTAGCTGATACCTCACACTCATTACTATTTATATAAACTCCATCATCACCCCGGGGTAGCAGAAAGACATTGATTATGAGGTGGACATCCCTCAATTGCAGAGGTTTGGCTTTTGATGGTGGGTACCTCCTCAAGGAGCCACAATATATGCTAATCTGGGTACATTGTTAACTTATTATTTTCATTTAGTAGGGAAAATTTTGACTTTTTTAGAGTGTTGGGTAATCTTGAATCCCATAGTAGTTTATTGTTGGATATCAAGTTTTTTATAGGGCTCTCTTTTGTTTCATATATGGTGTCCATGTTTTTGTGTTATTTCTCCACAACTCTAGGTCAAGTCCCTTGTTTGAATTGGTCGTTGTACTTCCCTCAATGACTTCACAAACTTTTGACCCGTCCGAGATTTCTTTCAATTGACTATTATTGGTATGTGGTGTATGGTACCAATGTACCTTCTTAGTTTCGTTCTAAAAGGGTTCTTGCCACTCGTCATGTTTTGTTCCCTTAATCGTCTCAAACCTTGTCATACTTTGCTACTCACGAATTCTAGGTCTCATGGAAGTCAACTTTTTTTGAGGTTTTTCTGGAAGGGGGTATAAAGTCTTACACTGTTGCAATCAATCTACACTATTTAGAATCTCTCGTAAGTGGTGATGCAGGTTTGTTCAAGGGTCGTTAATCCTTATGACCATTACTTGTAACCTATTTGTTTTGTCCCTAAAGGGATACCCTTGTTTGGTTTTCAATCATCATTTTTTCCTTTAATTATTTTGAGTGTTCGTTTTATGGCTTGTTGGCAGGTCTTCAGTGGAGATGAGACCTCGGTAAAGGATTTCTAGCTACAAGGGAGGAGATTTGGGGGAATATTCTTCCAAACATCACCGCCTATTAGTTTGGGAACCAATGGTAAACTTCATTGATGCAGCTCCCTTGGAGGTTAAAAAGGAGATTCTTCATTTGGAAGCAAGGGAGTTTGGGATCGAAAATAACATTTTGATTTAGAAATTGGTGGTAACTCTCTCAAATGGGTTCCCGATCTCAGGAAATTCAGGAAGAGAAGACTACATTTTATCCATTTCATAAAATTACATCGCCAGTTGGACACACTTCTTAGCATGGTCATTCAGGATAAATAGGTAGACAATTACAAGCTCTTCGTTGCATAATAGGAAATCAAAAGAATAATGAGAGACATTAGGTATGACCTCGATGATATATTCATCAGATTAAATCGAGTGGAAGGATTCATGGTTTTCAACTAAGGGACAAACTCATATGAACATCACGATGAGGATGCAGTGATCAATGTTCCACCTATGAACACTACTATGTAAACTCTCCTCCTCACTGTCCAGTTATCATTTTGGACTAATATGTCCATTATGCCTACTCTCTACATACAATATGTTTATTGTATATTTTTAGTTGTTGGTAGCTATGTTATTCTTTTTGAAATCACTATACTTTTGTTCTATCGAGTGATGTTCATGGCTCCAAGATATTTTTGGGTTAGGGAAGTTATAGTTTATTTTGTTTTTAGATGTAAATACAAGGTTGTTACATATGTACTCCTTGGCATAAAGGTTGTCTCAAAAATATTTTGATCAGTTTATTTGTTGGTCATCTTGGAAGCTACTCATCATCTTCCAGTGTGGGCATGAAAGTTTATCTATAACAAAATAGAAATCAATAGATGAAATTTACAAAAAAGCAAAACTTTTCATATTTGTATGAAAAAATGATTTAATCTAACCTATTCATATTAAAAATTAAAATAAAATTAACCTCGTCGTTGTACCATCAATATCTTCTAAAACGGGTAACTCGTCTCTCAATATATACATAAAGGTGTTATGGTCCTCACATTCTCCGCATTGCTTTCTGCCGCTATGCTTCTTTCCCTTTTCACCCTTGTTCTTACCCTTTTTTATTCACATCCTATGTTAGGTGAATGATGCCTCGCTTCTTGTGAAACTTTTCCATAAAGAAACCTAATTATTTATTTATTTATTGAAAAAGATGTCTCCATAAAGCAAATCGTAACTAGAGATTTGAAACTTGGATCTCTTAGTTACCACGGACTCACATAACTTCAATCATCAATTGAGTTTTCCTCTCAAACATGTTATTTTTATTTTTTAATTTTAATTGTATAAACCTTTTTGTTATGTTTTATTCTTTTTAAATTATATTTAAATGTTTATAACAATCATATTTCCAACATAATAATGAGTTTGTGAAAATAGAAGAAATCCATACATTCATAATTTTTCATATTTTTGTATGATGGTATTACTAGGATTCCAAATATATTTGGTAGAATAATATATGCCTTTTAACATTAAAAAATGGACTACTTTTATTTATACAAACACATAATGTTGTAAATCATATATAAAATGTATTCCTTATTATTAGATCTTTATCTTTAGCATCCATCCTATCAAACATATCCATATGTATCTATCTATGGGCTTTATCTTATGGACTAACCAATTCCAATCACCCAATATGTAGTTATTAGGTTATTGAGCTGAAAGGCTCATTCTACAGCCCAATATGAGTGGATGTGTAAGTTTGTCTATCTGTCCGTGCCCTTTAAAATAAAAATAAAAAAATAAAAAATATGTTATAAATAGAAAAATAATGTTGGCTATAATTAAAAAAAAAATGAATATGATGTAAAGTAATTAGAAGTAAAAAAATGTGTGAATCAAATATTTAAATCTTATACTTTTCAAAAATATTTCAACAAGAGATTTAAATAAACTATTTGAAGATCTGTGTTAACTAATTTATATCGATATCAACTTGATATATATCTATATATAGAAAAAAAAACTTTTATGGTTAAAATTTTTATTTGGTTCCAAAGAGAAGAGCAAAGAGAAGTGCTCAAAGGAGGTTCCAGAGATAGAACCAATTGCTTGCCAAAAGACCGAGTGAGGAGGGCTTGGTGAGGTGAGTGGCAGCAAGATAGGACTTGCTGCTAGAGAGGCTTTAGTACAACTCATAGCAAGTGAGTGAGGAACTCATAGTGATGGAAAGGATGATGAATAGTGACAGTCGTCACAAAGGTTCTGAAATAAACCACAGCAGAGGACAAAAGGAGAAGGATGCCAAAGCAGTTGGCATACAGAGACAGTTAAGCAAAGAGGAATATGAAAGGGAGAAGGCTGAGATAGCAGTTCAGCTTGAGGTGTTAATGGAGATGTTGCAAAGAAATGAGGAAAACCAGAAGCATGGTTATGTCATGAGGAAGAAGTTGAGGTGGCGGAGACTACAAGAGAAGTGGAATCATCAGGTAAATTTGCAGTTGATAAAGGAAATAAGGGAACTTGAACAGGTTATAGATGCCAGACAGAAGAGAGAGAAGCTCGAAACAGTTGAGCTACAACAAAATGAAGATGCTGAAGAAGATGTTGAAGTTTCAATATGTTACCCGGAGAGTGGACCATTACTTTTTGAAAGTGATGAAGAGCTGGAAGAGTTGAATCATATGAATGATTCAAAGCAGCCCGAAGATTTAATGACTGAAGCATCAAACAAGACCGTCAGGTCTTGTGATTTTAAAACTAATGATTTGTGTGTGATTGCAGGTTTGGAAGAAGTTGCAGGTGATGAGCAAAGGAATGTTGCAGAGGGAAAGGAAGATTGGGAGGCCGCAACATTCATAGTGACAGCTAGAGCAACAAGTGAGGAGCAAGCAAGAACGAGAATTCAGCAATCAAGGGATGGAAAAAATCAGCAAACAGAGGACACACTGGACAGAGAAATTGAGTTGATAAGGAGGTTGATGATAAAGACATCCCAGAGAAAGACAGCTGAAAGAAAGAAAAGGAGCGACAACAATAAAATGACAGCGAAAGATTGCAAGAGTAGAGCAAGTGGAGCACTACAACACAAAATATGGAAACCTGGAAGACAACAACAGATGACAACAGCAGTGAAGCGATCGACAAGCACGAAAGGATTACAAAATAAAATTTGGGATCCAGGAGGAGACTTATGACCAGGTGGTCATGAATTTTTTTTCATGGGGAGTCTGATGCAGGAGCATCAAAACCTTTTTCTCCATCTGTAAATATGGGGTGTGATAATGTTAATTTGTAAATATGGGGTGTGATGATTTTTAATATTTTATTAATTAATTTGAATTAAATAGGAGAAGGTGAGGATTTATGTAAATATCCTTTTATTAATAAAAGGATATGAGGAAATTTAATGAATTGAAGGATTTTAGGGATAAAAACCTATCCTTTAGGGATGTTGAGAGATTTAGGGGTTGTTGAGGATTTTAAGGGATTGAGCATTTAATTTAATGATTTTTTAAATAGGAAGGGATTTGGAGAGAAAATTAGATAGAATAGGAGTGAGAGTGAAACCAGGGAGTGTGAAGGTTCTCTTGGAAGCCTTCGAGCAGTTTGTGAAGGGCCATGAATTCTGCTTATCTGGTCAACACTGTTTGTAAGTAAACTGATTTGTTTTAAATGATATATGTATATACATATTGTTTGTGAAGTTATATCGCTGGAAGTATGAACATTAATGTAAAATTGTTAATTCCATGGGAAAGGCATGAATGGTCGATTAACAAATTTGAATGAACCAATGTGTTTGAATAATCGTTACACAACTGTGGATTTTAATTACTGTCGTGCACTAATGCAAAGGAATCAAGATCTGTCCTGTAATAGAGCGGAAAGCCTGTGATATCTCTTTAATATCCTTAATTGAGACTCTGTAAGAAAACACTAGTTTCTTGCCTTTCTTTGGTGTTGGTATTGTTTTTATGGTTTCAGAAATTCCAGCTTGCTTCAAAAAGCTCTTACCGATGGAGCGTATGAGTATAACTGTGCACGCATGAGAAATTTGGTGCGTATTCAATCTGCTGTGTGGGCATATATACGTATGTTGTGGGAATTGTTTATGTGTGCGTGTGATTATGGAATGAAATGCCCATATCCATGGTTTCGATACACCAACGGATCAGTGGAGTGAGTTGAGTTGCAATACCCAATTGAATGTATTCAGAATTGTTGAAACTTCGAGACCTTCCAAATACTGAAGCGGAAAGGACTGTGGTGAATTGTCTGCCTCATGGCGTGGGAAAATGTCTGCATATGTCCATATCAAGTTGTTAGCATTTGTTGCCAGGTTTGAGAAGGGAGGAACTTTTTGTTTCCTTTGAAATCCGCGAGCAGAGAATTGTTTATAAAATTCCTCTGTTTTGCTATCCAGATAAAAGGCGCGGAAGACTCCTTATTAATATGATCGACTGTGTAATTTTCAGCGTGGTCTGTGGAGGGCGCACTTACCATTAAACGTGGTTTTGAGTTTATTGGAAGTGATGCCGAGTTAATAGATCTGAAAGTGCGTAGATCTATTGTAGAAAGTGCGCAGATCTAATTGAAAGTGTGAATTGTTGAATCTGCTGCCTTCCATGTGATGTTACATGGGTTTTCCTGAAGGCATACCGCCTTGAATCGATCCTTGCCCTCGCAGAATTCTCAAATTTCGATCTCAGTTTATACTTGAATTTATGCCTGGAAATTTATATGTGTATTCTGGTTATAGGCGAAGTTCTATCATGGCAAATTATATATCTCTGCATCTATGTTCCCCTTCATTGCGATAGGAGAAGGGTTGGGATAAATTTAACAACACCGGTTGTACATTTCTCCATTGAAATCTTAGTCTTTCGATTTCGGCCTCGAGTACGCCCGGGGAGATGGTGTTTCACACAGGTTCTGAGTTTTGATTTTAATTTCTACAGGTCGACTAAAAGCCTAAGATTTAATTCAAATGTTGAATGCGCGCAGGTGTTATTTTTGGCAGTTCTAAAGTAGTATTATTCATGTTGATTATGGTGGATAGTGCGGAGCTCTTCTCGGATACAGACAAGGAGAATTACACCTAGCAGGCACTCGTAACTTTAAGGGGCCCATGATGCTTACAGGAATAGGAAGGCGACTAGGAGGGCAATGAATCTTTCTTTGTCCAGCTGATTTAGCCTTTTAAAAATGCCTTCTAATTGTATGGACAACGAACCTTATTTGTTTGATTTAAATTTATAAATCAGGGAACAGTATTTGTTGAGAGCATCAGAAGATCCTGGTTTGCAGGCTACGGGCAACCTGTCATCATTTTGGTATCAGAGCCTAGCTCTGTTGAAATGAAGAATGTTTATTTGAAGGTTTGTTGAACTGAACGTATAATGAAGATCAGATTTTACAAGTGCATAGAATGGCAGATCGTTGCAGATGGTACAACGCTGGAATGAAGTTCATTCCTGGTCACAGATGCAGATATCCAGATATGAAATTCAGATACGATTGTCTAAATAAGGCGCACATATAGATTGCCATTTTAAAATCTGAACAGTGTTATTAATTTGCAATGAATTGGAGTTCATTATGAGGATCGTATTAAAAGTTGTGGCATGAAATGTTTGTAAAAACAAACCAAGGGCGCATTGGGTGATTTTGATTGTATTAAAAAAAATCCATGTTAATTGGGAAGTGAGTTAAATGCATTCTTAAGGAGAAGCATTGGGGCTTTAAAATAGAACAATGAAACTGATGGTTTTTTTTTTTATAAGACGTAAACAAGGGATTTTTAATGCTATTGAACCTGTTGAAAAGATGATGATTGGGTTGAGGGTTTTGAACCATTTGTTGAGGATAGTTTCTACGAATTATTTTGATCTAAAGGTTGCCGGATAAAGCCAGAAGATTGGGAGAGAGGATCAGATTTTAAAATCTGATTGACAGTGGAATTTCACAGAGGAAGCATAAAGATTTGCGGAACATATTTGCAGAAGTAATCTGAAGTGGTGAGGTTTTGAAGGTAACGGAAGTGCAGGTGAATGGAAGGACAAGATCAGACGAGATCTTGGAGGTAAGATGATATGTTTTATTGAAGAATAGAATATTGTAGTCTTTGCATTGAAATATTATTGCAACTAACAGATAAAGGAAGCCGGTGAAAGTTTCTAGGTGAAACATAGAGGTGGCAGAACCTTGAGGAAATCCAATAGAGATTGGATAAGGAAGACAGTTGTGAACAGGGAGATGAGTTGAAGCCAGGAAGAGCAAAGAGAAGTGCTCAAAGGAGGTTCCAGAGATAGAACCAATTGCTTGCCAAAAGACCGAGTGAGGAGGGCTTGGTGAGGTGAGTGGCGGCAAGATAGGACTTGCTGCTGGAGAGGCTTTAGTACAACTCATAGAAAGTGAGTGAGGAACTCATAGTGATGGAAAGGATGATGACTAGTGACAGTCGCCACAAAGGTTCTGAAATAAACCACAGCAGAGGACAAAAGGAGAAGGATGCCAAAGCAGTTGGCATACAGAGACAGTTAAGCAAAGAGGAATATGAAAGGGAGAAGGCTGAGATAGCAGTTCAGCTTGAGGTGTTAATGGAGATGTTGCAAAGAAATGAGGAAAACCAGAAGCATGGTTATGTCATGAGGAAGAAGTTGAGGTGGCGGAGACTACAAGAGAAGTGGATTCATCAGGTAAATTTGCAGTTGATAAAGGAAATAAGGGAACTTGAACAGGTTATAGATGCCAGACAGAAGAGAGAGAAGCTCGAAACAGTTGAGCTACAGCAAAATGAAGATGCTGAAGAAGATGTTGAAGTTTCGATATGTTACCCGGAGAGTGGACCATTACTTTTTGAAAGTGATGTAGAGCTGGAAGAGTTGAATTATATGAATGATTCAAAGCAGGCTGAAGATTTAATGACTGAAGCATCAAACAAGACCGTCAGGTCTTGTGATTTTAAAACTAATGATTTGTGTGTGATTTCAGGTTTGGAAGAAGTTGCAGGTGATGAGCAAAGGAATGTTGTAGAGGGAAAGGAAGATTGGGAGGCCGCAACATTCATAGTGACAGCTAGAGCAACAAGTGAGGAGCAAGCAAGAACGAGAATTCAGCAATCAAGGGACGGAAACAATCAGCAAACAGAGGACATACTGGACAGAGAAATTGAGTTGATAAGGAGGTTGATGATAAAGACATCCCAGAGAAAGACAGTTGAAAGAAAGAAAAGGAGCGACAATAAGAAAATGACAGCGAAAGATTGCAAGAGCAGAGCAAGTGGAGCACTACAACACAAAATATGGAAACCTGGAAGACAACAACAGATGACAACAGCAGTGAAGCAATTGACAAGCACGAAAGGATTACAAAATAAAATTTGGGATCCAGGAGGAAACTTATGACCAGGTGGTCATGAATTTTTTTTCATGGGGAGTCTGATGCAGGAGCATCAAGACCTTTTTCTCCATCTGTAAATATGGGGTGTGATAATGTTAATTTGTAAATATGGGGTGTGATGATTTTTAATATTTTATTAATTAATTTGAATTAAATAGGAGAAGGTGAGGATTTATGTAAATATCCTTTTATTAATAAAAGGATATGAGGAAATTTAATGAATTAAAGGATTTTAGGGATAAAAACCTATCCTTTAGGGATGTTGAGAGATTTAGGGGTTGTTGAGGATTTTAAGGGATTGAGCATTTAATTTAATGATTTTTTAAATAGGAAGGGATTTGGAGAGAAAATTAGATAGAATAGGAGTGAGAGTGAGAACAGGGAGTGTGAAGGTTCTCTTGGAAGCCTTCGGGCAATTTGTGAAGGGCCATGAATTCTGCTTATCTGGCCAACACTGTTTGTAAGTAAACTGATTTGTTTTAAATGATATATGTATATACATATTGTTTGTGAAGTTATATCGCTGGAAGTATGAACATTAATGTAAAATTGTTAATTCCATGGGAAAGGCATGAATGGTCGATCAACAAATTTGAATAAGCCAATGTGTTTAAATAATCGTTACACAACTGTGGATTTTAATTATTGTCGTGCACTAATGCAAAGGAATCAAGATCGGTCCTGTAATAGAGCGGAAAGCCTGTGATATCTCTTTAATATCCTTAATTGAGACTCTGTAAGAAAACACTAGTTTCTTTCCTTTCTTTGGTGTTGGTATTGTTTTTATGGTTTTAGAAATTCCAGCTTGCTTCGAAAAGCTCTTACCGATGGAGCGTATGAGTATAACTGTGCACGCATGAGAAATTTGGTGCGTATTCAATTTGCTGTGTGGGCATATATACGTATGTTGTGGGAATTGTTTATGTGTGCGTGTGATTATGGAATGAAACGCCCATATCCATGGTTTCGATACACCAACGGATCAGTGGAGTGAGTTGAGTTGCAATACCTAATTGAATGTATTCAGAATTGTTGAAACTTCGAGACCTTCCAAATACTGAAGCGAAAAGGACTGTCGTGAATTGTCTGCCTCATGGCGTGGGAAAATGTCTGCATATGTCCATATCAAGTTGTTAGCATTTGTTGCCAGGTTTGAGAAGGGAGGAACTTTTTGTTTCCTCTGAAATCCGCGAGCAGAGAACTGTTTATAAAATTCCTCTGTTTTGCTATCCAGATAAAAGGTGCGGAAGACTCCTTATTAATCTGATCGACTGTGTAATTTTCAGCTTGGTCTATGGAGGGCGCACCTACCATTAAACGTGGTTTTGAGTTTATTGGAAGGATGCCGAGTTAATAGATCTGAAAGTGCATAGATCTATTGTAGAAAGTGCGCAGATCTAATTGAAAGTGTGAATTGTTGAATCCGCTGCCTTCCATGTGATGTTACATGGGTTTTTCTGAAGGCATACCACCTTGAATCGATCCTTGCCCTCACAGAATTCTCGAATTTCGATCTTATTTTATACTTGAATTTATGCCTGGAAATTTATATGTGTATTCTAGTTATAGGTGGAGTTCTATCATGGAAAATTATGTATCTCTGCTTCTATGTTCCCCTTCATTGTGATAGGAGAAGGGTTGGGATAAATTTAACAACACCGGTTGTACATTTCTCCATTGAAATCTTAGTCTTTCGATTTCGGCCTCGAGTACGCCCGGGGAGATGGTATTTCACACAGGTTCTGAGTTTTCATTTTAATTTCTGCAGGTCGACTAAAAGCCTAAGATTTAATTCAAATGTTGAATGCACGCGGGTGTTATTTTTGGCAGTTCTAAAGTAGTATTATTCATGTTGATTATGGTGGACAGTGCGGAGCTCTTCTCGGATACAAACAAGGAGAATTACGCCTAGCAGGCACTCATAACTTTAAGGGGTCCGTGGTGCTTACAGGAATAGGAAGGCGACTAGGAGGGCGATGAATCTTTCTTTGTCCAGCTGATTTAGCCTTTTAAAAATGCCTTCTAATTGTATGGACAACGAACCTTATTTGTTTGATTTAAATTTATAAATCAGGGAATAGTATTTGTTGAGAGCATCAGAAGATCCTGGTTTGCAGGCTACGGGCAGCCTGTCATCATATAAATTTAATTTTGCCTTGGTCAAATTGAGAAAAATTGAATTTCCACATTAGCAGACAACTTGGAGGTAGTTAACTTATGTGGCATGGCTCTTGTCACTTAGTTAGCTTAGTAAATTCGAGTTAGAGGGCTTGGAGTTCAGTTAAGCATGTGTGATTGCTAATTTGTAGCAATCAAGGTCAGTTATTTCAAGTTGTTTTTCGTTAAACTAGTTCTAACTATTGGAGGAACTAGTGGAAGGCCAGTTGTGTAATGGGACTTCATTATAACTTAGTGATCATCCAATTAACTGATCAATCAACCCAAAATAGCTAGTGCATGCAGAGAATTCGATTTCCCCAGTTTTGGTGGAGATTCCAAGGTAGTGTAACATCAATTGTAGAATAGTGTTGAGTGTACATGTGTTCCATGTAGTTAGATGATCAAACTTGTGAATTACGTAATCAATTGGAGGAAAGTCCTAGAAAATAGGGGCCTAATTTCCATAGGAATTAAGGAAATAGGGGCTCTAGTAGAGGCAGAAATTGACTAAGTCTAGGTCAGAGCTTCACATTGAGTAGAAAGATAGGTTATTCACTTGCAGGTTGAGCTTAGATTGAGCTAACAATTTTAATATAGTCTTTATTAATTTGATTAATGCAAGCAGCAAATGAGTTTTTAGCAGATTGCTTTCCCCTGGAAAAATATTATGTGCATGTGTGGTATTTCTCTTTTCTTGTTTGTGATTGATGTTCTAAATTGTGAATTGAATTCCACAGAGTAGTAGATTAGGTTTATGTCTTATGATTTAGATTAAAATTTCATGAGCAGTTGCAAATATACACCATAATTTCTACATGGTATCAAAGCAAGATTCACATTAGAATAGGAATTTCAAAGTTGTTTCTCAGGAGGATCGAATTTGTGGTTCAGTGTAGCAAGATATTTTCACAGTTGGGAAGATGACCTTCAATGAGCTAAGATTAGAGTATGCCTTGGAAGGAAGCTCAAATTTCATTGCATGGAAGGATCACATGGAGGCAATTCTTGATGAAAACAGATTGCTGAAATATGTCAAGACAGATATTGCAAAACCAAATTAGTTGATGCCAAGAACCTAGCTCAATGGAAGAAATATGTAGCCAAGGTGAGGAGAATAATCTTGTACGGAGTGTGAAACCACATTTTCTCAAATATCCATGGGAAAGAAACTCCTTTTGGAATGTGGAAGGCACTGAAAAAATTGTTCGAGAATAGTAATGACCACAAGAAGCTAGTTCTCAAGGATAAACTTCAAAATATCAAGATGCAAAAGAATGACACTATTCCTTAGTATCTGAGCCAATTCACACAAGTTCATGATGAACTTGGTGGGGTTGGTGTAAATGCTTCTGAAGATGACTTGGTAAGCCTGTCACTCTTAGGCCTTCCCAAAAGCTGGCACAACTACCAAGATTCAATAAACAAGAGGGATAAATTACCAAATTGGGAACACTTATGGTCTGATTTGGTATGACACGAGATAAGGCAGAATACCAGAGATGGGACTTCATATAAGGGTGAGGATGAGGGAAATTGTTCATTGGTTGGAAAGGGAAAGAAGGGAAAATGGAAGAAATCTCAAACCAAACTAGAATCTAGCCAAGGGGGAAAGAAGAAATATTTTTCCAAAATTAAATGCTTCAATTGTCATGAATTCAAGCATTATGCCATGAAGTGTCCACACACAAAAGTCAAGCAAGAAGACCTTAGGAGGAGAATCAGGTGAAACTTTGACTTCATAGTTTGAGCTTGACTGCACCCTTATCGCATTCATGGACAACACAATGATGGGGAGTGTGTGGTACTTGGACTTAGGTGCATTGTTCCACATGACAGGTTGCAGAGAGATTTTCAGTGACTTGGAGGAGAAATATCTCCATATCCATATTGAGCCAGGGGACAAAAAAAGGTACAATGTTATTGAGATTGTCCATGGTGGAAGAATATGAATCCATCATGATGAACAATGTTTGGGAAGTGGTCCCAAGACTAGAAAATAAATCAGTTGTGGGTTGGAGATGGATCTTCAAGGTTAAGCATGCAGCAAATAAAAGCATAGAGAAGTATAAGGCCATATTTTTGGCTAAAGGATTCTCTCAAGTTGAGGGAATTGACTATGAGGAAACCTTTGATCCTGTAGTAAGATATTCATCCATTAGATAAATTATTGCACTAGCTGCACAGATGGGGTGGAAGATCCACTAGATGGATGTAAAAACGACATTTATCAATGGTATTGTTGGGTCTAAAATGCAGATGCAAATTAGAGTTCCATTTACTATCAACTCAGGAAAGTAAAACTTCTAAGATCATCCAATATATATGGACTTAGAGACAAACTAAACTAAGCTAGGTGAAGAAATGCCAAAGCTCCCTTATAGGAGGTCTTCCATTGGGATCTCCAACACTTATTTAGTCATTTAACAAAATGAAATCTAAAGACATTGTGACAAGTGTGAGAAATATTAAAGCTCCCTTACAGGAGATTGTTCATTAATATTTCTAATCATCTTAATCAACAAAATATTTAAACTAATGAAATCAAACAAATCAAATTCATTGAAAGAAACATTAATACTTTCTTACGAAAGGTCATTTGTTAATATTTCAAACATATGAACCTAATGAAATTTACAAACAAACATAAAATGAAAGGTTACCAAAACAAAAGTGTACTTGCTAAACAATGGGGGGCCTTCCAAGGATTCACAAGCACATCAAAAGAGAAGTCAAATGTAGAAGATCAAAGAAGCTCCATTTTATTTATCATCAATTGCAAATTGCAATTACAAGTTCTACATCCCAAGAGGTTCTAAAATCTCCATTATAATGATTCCAAATTCTAACTTCTCATTACAACTTATAAGATCCTAAGGTTCTAAGTTCTAACTTCTCAATTCTAAATTCTAAATTCCGAAGTTACAAATGAAGGAGACAACACTCCTATTTATACAAAAGTTATGTTAACAAACTCATAAATGTGGATCCACTAGTCCCTCTTCAGATCCACATATCTCTCAAATGATGGTGACACATAACCCTATCCTCCATGATCTTCTCCATGAGGTCCATGATCTTATCCATGAGGTCCATGATCTCCTCAAATCCGAATTTGAACATAGAGTGCCACATAAGGGTGCCTTAGAAGCTTCCTTTGTACCTACACATGTCAACAAACTCATTCTAATTGTTAGGTATAAGTATATGGATATTATTTTCTAAATTTTAACCACAAATTCTCTTAAAAATAAATTAATAATATTTTGGAAAACACAATGGTAACCCATTTAATGATGAAAGTGAAGCTAATGTGGTGACATGGTCGTGGAATAGAGGTGAGAAAATGTGTGAATGGAGTGAAAGTGGATGCATTTTAAGGATAATTCTTAGGCCCAACATACCCCCAAATTGAAGGTATTGCATGTCCTCATGCAATCTATTACATTACTTTTTGATACTTGAGCTTTGTCTTAAACTTTGCATGATATCGTTTACTTAACTTTTGCAGAGTGTTTTTGATGAATTGCAACTTGGTTGGTTCTTGTGTTTCAACCATTTTTTTGTTTGTTGCACTCAATTTTAATGTATGATCTTTGCATATTGATAATGTGATTTTTATTGCGAAGTATTTTTGTTGGAATTCATCATGGTTGATTCTTGTGTAACAACCATGATTGTGTTGGCATCCAATTAACTTTTAAATACTTTTTACAAAGCCATTTTTATGCTCATGATGATGTAATAGTAAATATATTTTGAAAGTATGTGGGTTTTAGAATGTGATATATGAATATGGAAAAATATGAAGGTGATAAAGTATGAATGTAAATGTATCCCCCCCCCAAACTGATGGTTTTGGCAATTTTTTGAAATGAGGAAAGGAAGTTTTTTCCAAAAAATATTATTCTAGCTTTCAACGAATTAAATGGTTAAAAGTTAGAAAATATCTTACCTCAACTTACCCTTTCAAAAATGGATGAGAGTTGTGCATGTGTGACTGAAAAACTTTGATCATCATCTTCTTTACTTGGTTGTGAAAATGGTGGATGAAGTTGAAAACGTGAATCTTTTATTGTTGCTGCATCTGCTGCTAAATCTGTTGTTGGATCTTCTACTGAATGCTCGGAATATGTTGTTGAATGTGGCTGGAAATGTATAAGGCTTGGAAGGTATACAAAATTTAGAATTTATACTTTCCTCCCAACCTTGTTTCTTGACTTGTCCTCAAGTCATTTACATCAAAAATTGAAATGTAATGAAAGTAGTCCTGCTTCCTCTACTACAAAATGATTGGTCTTCAAGTCTTCAATGGAACCAGCTCATTGGCACAATTCTTGTCATGTGAATAAATGTTTCGATATCAAACATAATAAGAAATTGTTAACTTAGTGGTCTTTGATGGATGCCACTAGTCAACACGAGAGCTCCCATCTTTGATGTGGATGAGAGTCAAGATGCCTTGAACACATCTTTCTAAGTATGAATGAATTTGTTGTTGTTGAATACTTAGAATATTTGATGCACAAGGGACATTGATGTATTCCCTTTGTTTATCGGAATGATAACTTGCCCTTAAGGCATGCAAGCTTCAAGGTGTTTTTAGAAAAATATTTAGACTCAAGGACTATGGACTCAATGGTGTATGGAAGCAAGGTTTTATTTGCAAGGGTAGGAAAAAGGAAACTGACAATGAATATGTAAAGTGGAACAAAAAACTTGTAAATGAGTTTCGTTGCTTTTATTGGTGGGTTAGGATTGAAGAAAATGCCATATAGTGTATGTGGGTAATGAGAAATGGATAATGACTCTTGTTGGGAAAATGTAAATTATGGCATGCAAAATCTCAAAAATAGCAAATTTGCTCATTAATTCTGGAATTTCTGCTAAAACAGCTGAGTTTGACCAGCATTGACCAGCCACCTGTAGACTTCAAATTCAAGAATAGATAGGTATTGCACCATCCTTGGACATTTAGAAACAACCCCCAGATCTTCGAAGTTGCTAATATGTCATGTAACATGTGAAACCATTAAGCTATTACAAGAAGTTGCAAGAACTTGTATTTTTCTGGAAATTTCATTTTATGATCATGGACTTGTTGTTTAGAATTTCTCATTAAATTAGCCTTTTGAAGACCAATTGCCATCACAATTTAGTCTCATTAATGATCAATTGATCACCCAAACCTGCAAAAAAAACTTGGCATAAAGAACATAAGTGTGTTCAAGAAGAAATGGCCATTCCCTTCCTGATTCCTACGCAAAAATTTGTATGCCAAAATGAAACAGATTAAGGAAAATCAAAAGGGTAATTTTTGTCCAATTCATGATGTTGATAATAGTCTATTTTTAATAAATACCAATGAAAGATAAATTACTTCCTGTTTGTGTTAGATGGCTCTTGTAATGTGCATGGAAAAAAGCTTGGCATTAGAGATTTGTTGTGTCCTACAGTGATCCAGGTCCAGGTGTGACAAAGGACCCTTCCAAGACCTTTTACTTTTGTGATGTGTTAAATTGCATTTTAAAATAAAATTAATGAATACATCTGCATGCGGAAAAGAAAAGGAACAAGACAATCATCAACACATGAAAACATAAGTCGTTGATAAAGGAGTTCGTCTAGAAGGGACTACGACTCCGGGCCCCAGTGTCAAGATGGTGTAGGCCACTGCATTAAGTGTTGTCAATAATGGTGATGTACGCATGAGATGATGTCGCGATCATATAAGGAAAAATGCCCTCATGCAGGAGTGGCTCTAAGAGATGTTCCACAACTAGAACTCTCAATCAAAAGACTCCTATTAGTATGACACAAAAACATGCATGGTGAGCATCCCGACAACATGGCACAAAAGGGATCTCAATGAAAAACACATGCATGATGACAACAAGAGTATCCCAGCAACATACAACAAGGGATATCAAAGCATAACATGATGAGTTATGACAGCAAGTACATCACATAGAAGATTATGCATCAAATCAAGAAAGGAATCATGACAACATGTAATAAACAAGATCCTGCATCAACATCAATCAAGGATCTGTGCAACATAATGCAGAAAGAAGAAGTATATGCACACATCATATACCTCACAACCAAGGGCCATCTGAAGAAGTGGATGTCACATTGTTGAAGCTACTCGGACCATTGATCTCAAGGCATCAATCGTATGAAGATGGTTGCTCGCACATGAATATGGACATCTGAATTGGCACTTAGAAAAGTGACTGAGTCTTTGCCAAAGGTGACTAGAAGGAATCTTTTCAAAACATCTTGTCCCAATAGGACATCTGATCCTGTATCAAAACTGTAAAAAGTAACATATGTCTATACATGATTCAAATAAACTGGAAAATCAGGAGATATATGGTTAATCTCCATTAGCTCTTTATTCACAGCTCTTAAGGACAGTTTAGTAGGCTGCCAATAATAAGAAGGAATTGCACCAAACTTGTAGCAACTACACATAGCTCCAGAATCAATTTGTGCGTTTAAAGTGTATTCCTTTAAATTTGGCAATTTTATTTTCAAAGGAATTACCACTTTATCTCCTATTCCCATGATATTTACTAAATCTACTTCCTTAGATTTCATGGGCATTTCTTCTGGAATATCCTTCATCAAAATTCTTATCAATTTGGAATTAGCATCATCATAATCAGAAATAAGACTTTGAATTTTAGCTGATAAATGTAATATTTTTGATCTTGATAGTTTAATAGATGATTCCAAACTGCTAATTTTCTTCTTGAGAGTATTGATTTCATCCATACCTGTAACTTGAGAAGCTTCTGTAATATGCAATGGTTTGAACATTGAATCAAGCTCTCTTTCAATAAAATACTCATCATCAATTATTCATTTGGAAGGTAATTTTTTTCCAAACTTTCCAGCTTTTCTTTCAATCTTCTTCTAGTTGTTAACTGGGACGGTTCAAGCTGTACTAGCTGTGTCTTGACCTCATCAATCTGATTCTGCAAATTGTCTGTTTTGTTGAAGTAAAACATTTTAATATCAGAAATAAAAGTTTCATTAGAATCAGAAGAAACAGATTCCAAACTTATTCTTCTGATATTAGGTAAATCACCATTGTCTGAAGTAGAAGAATCACTGGAAATTTCAAAGTATTCACCATCTGAGTGGGAAATGAGATCCCAATCTTTTGGATTATGCACTGTAGTAAAAACATCCATGATCTTCAATTGTTTCTTGTTCTTTTTCCCTTTGCAAGTATTAGCATAATGGCCTTCCTTTCCACATATAAAACATGTTACCTTTTTAGAAGGTTTTTCTCTTTTTCTGAATACTATCCTCTTCTTTTTGGAAAACTTAGAAGGATAATATTTTCTCCTAGGAGTATACTTAACTGTCTTGCATGAGTATGAAACTTTTGACACTTTCTTTTTAGATTTGCTACTACATCCAAAATCATAAGTTTTTTCAAAATTATTACACAACTTTGTACTGAAATGCATCTGCTTCTTAAAATTCTTTTTAGCTTTTTCTGATGCACATTCTCTTTGCAGAATAGAAACTATCATCTAATGTACTACATCAAATGAAGAATTCTCAATTTTTACTTTGTTGGTCTCAATATACTACTTAATCAAATCTGGAATATTTCTTGGCATTGAAGCTATGTAATACCTCAAATAAGCAACATTGTGAGGATCTGCTACTAGATAAAGAAGGTTTTGCATAACACAATAATAATCATGCAGATAATCTATGTTACACAATCTTTGAGATAAAAAGAGTTGAGCATGATGTACTGAATCTTTTGGAACTACCTCGACAAATTCATGTTTTAAGGCATCAAAAATAGCTTTTAGGGGATCTGTTGGATGTTCAATGATATTGTTCATTTCTTCTTCAAACAATTTATCCCACCATTGTTTTAAAATACCAGTAAAAGACCAAACAATTTGTGTGACTATACTAGACCATGATGCTTTAGTTTCAGCTTTTCGTTGTAGTGCCCAAGCATGGACATTATGCAAAACTGTTATAACTTCTTCACTTTCCATGCAATCAATATTTACCAAAAGTGTATTACCAAATCCTTTAGCTGATGGATTTTCAAATTTGGCAGGGACACTTTCCAAATTGTCTCTATATCTAGAAAAAGGACTATTTGCAGATGCTTCATGTGCAAAAGTATCCTTGTCGCCTTTCTTTCCTTTATTTGTGAATGTAAATGTATCACCTCTATCTCTTTTAGAACTAGTATCTCCTTAAGTGGGTTCTCCAGGAGTTCTGGTAGCATTGAAGGTAACACCAAACATGGCCAAAATTTATGGAGCAGATGGTTGGCCATTTTCTACAAAGTTTTTAATACTGACATAACCTTTTGGTAATCTCAAGCTTTCAACAGTAGGAAAAGTGGTTAGCCTATCTCTCATCAAATCTGTTTTTTCTCTGGCTAAGATTATTCCTTTTTGCACTTTTTCAATCTTAGCAGTATCTATGTTATCAACGCTTTTGAACAAAATACTTCTAAGACCATATTTTGATTCATTTGAACTGGAAGAAAACTTTAATTTTGAACTTGACAGATCTACTTCTCTATAATGAGGTGGAGAAGTAGGTTGTGGTCATGCATCTCTTAAATGTTCAAGGGACCTGGAAATAATTCCCATGTTGGAATTGATATCATTCAATTTCTGTGTGTGCTCATTCTGTATTCCCAAACATTCATTATAACCACTGTGCATTTTTTTTATATGTTCTTTGATTTCTAACACATATTTGGCTATGTCATCTATGTTTTGCAGCATACATACAATCTGATAGTTTGTATAATTATGTATTTTCTCTGTTTCACTCTGATCTGCATCCAACGTGTTTTTCATCTGTATTCATTGGAAATCTGACTTTAGAGTACCATTCTTGAAAGTTCTTCTAGAGTTTGTAGGCTCTAAATATCTTTCATTAATTTTTGCTGTCAGATCATATTGAGCTCTGGGAAGACTACAGCTTTTAATATCAAGCAATATTGTTTCATGCTTTTGATCTTCTAGTTAGAAACTAGAAGATGTACCTGATACACAGAATTGGCAATCATTAGATTTATGGGATAGAGGTTTCTTTTGGGAACATAATACATTGGTGGATCTGGAACTGATAAAGGATCAGGAGAAGGCATCACTAGAGGAGGTATTACTACTTTTGTACTGTCTCTACTTCCTAAAAATGAAGATCTATCTAAGATAGTCATAGATCTCATAAGACGAGGGCTTGTGAATTTGTGACTAGAAGAACCATCAAAATGTTTGACAATAGACAATTGTCTAGGTTCTTTTGATGTTTGTAGTTGAGGATATTTTTGTGATAATTTTATGTAAGTATTATTCCATTCATCAGGTAGAGTGCATTGTGCAAATCCTATCTGTAAGGGGGCAGTATTACCGAGACCAACTATTACTCCTTCTTTCAAAGCTCTTGAACACAATTTTGGATTGAGTGGAGGCATTGTGCTGGAAACAAATCGAAGACAAATAGAAGAATGAAGCTGAGCGATTAAAGCTTGTGGGGCGACATTGAAACCATTGAATTGAATATAGGCATTCAAAAACTCATTTATATATGGTTCATTCAAAGAAACTTGATATTTGGGAATTACCGAAGACCAGACATGACCATTATTAAGAGGACTTTGAAAACCTCCCAATAATGCATCATTAAAATCATTCATTCTGGTATCCACGACACAAGTTAAGTAAGAAGTATTTAATCATGGTCTGACAAGAGGATTAATCCCGAACTGAATCATGCCTATATGAATATATTTGAAGCCTGGTTCTAAACCCATTCAATATCTTCTCTTTTAATTAAAGGAACTTGGTAGACTTTCTGACTAGTAGAAATAGGAATATTTATAGAACTAAAGCGAAATAACTGAATCGCTCTGAACTGAAAAATAGGGATCTTATATAACTTGTCTACTTCTATCTTTGACAACATCCAATTTGGCTGTGGCTCAAATTCTTGAACTAAAACTTTTTCATCATATAATTTTTCTTCCGAAGTTTTGTTCAAATACTTATTCAGAAAATACCATCTCTTTTGCTTAGCAATTTTCTTATCCTCGAGTGTTTGGAGAAAAAATCATTCAAAGAACCAGCCATTTAGATTAAATATAATTATGCACCTGAACAGAGGAGAAAAATTCTTTGTGCTCCAGGAAAGTAAACACGACAGTCCGTCGCCTCAAACGCTCTCAACCAAAGCCTTAACGCTAACTTCAACTCGTAAACAAAGGCAGGGACAAATACAACTCAATGGGAGAACCAGATAATTATTAAAATTACTTAGACAAAGAACCAGATGGCTCTGATACCAACTTTCATTCAAAATTAATTTTTCATTCAAAATGATATTACATCAAAATTTCTTTCCAGAGATCGACTGCAGTAGATCATGCAACTTATTGAATGAGAATGAGATCTTCGTGATGCAAGCAGATCGAGAAATTTCTCGTAGATGTAGAGCAGGGAGCTCAGACTCAGACTCGACTCAAACACACAAATGAATCTAGAACTCCGAATGCCCCTCCTTACAATGCTAGTATTTATAATATCCTAGCAAGTTAACCAGTTAAGATTTTTACCAGAAACCTGTAACAGATGGAATCTACTTTCGGCATGAATGTCACGCAGGAAATCATATCTGAAGGACTATCAGTAATGTGTACTTAAAAGATTCGGGCAAGTGGGTACTACCACCTGTTATCTCATCCCTTAGAGGCAGAGCAATATGGGGACCGAATCCTACACTACTTAAAAAGCAAGATTACATGATCTATAGACAAGACGGTCAGAATCTAGGACATCGGCTCATAATAATTACAAAGTGGATATTTTAAAGAAAACACACAACAACTAAAATGTACATGATATCGAATGAGTGATCATATACATCAAACACTATTATATTGCCATTCTTTTGCGGCAACATATTCTCTGTCAGCTTCATCCATCTCTAGTAATTGTTCTATGTTGGGAGCAAATATATCATGAGGCAAAGCATCATAGAGCCATGGAGGTGCTACTTCCAAGAAACAGTAATAGAATGGAAAATGGAATACGTTTATTGGTCTCAGTCCGAGATCTATAGAAATCTCTCCATGGAAGTTGACTTTCAAACTGAATGATGGTTCATCTTGTTGTCTATCCTGTAAGCCTACTTTTGTATCAGAATGAAGAAATTCAAACTCTACAGTGTAGTCATGTTGGGCAGCAATATGGATTTCCCAAATTAAAGTGCTAATGGTTTCCTAGAAATTAAAATGACAAATTTTCTCACCCCTACGCATATACTTAAACATGAACAACTTAAACCAAGGACTCCACCAGTTATTAGCACTATCTAACTGTGTCGCATATGCAATGATTCTAACATAACCATGTATCCTGGCCCTCTGATGGATAGAGAAATAATCTTGCCATGTCCAATCAGTATGTTTGACAAAACCAAAATAGATGGGAATTGGTTCTCTAGATAGTGAATAATAGACACGCCAAGGCCTATCTCTATAAGGTAACTCACTATTCTAAGTTGTCATACCAAACTCTGAATCAAACCAACTCTGCAAAATCATTTGGATGACTTCTACTAGTAATGACTTAACTCTTAAAACAAAACAATCCCAACAGAATTCATATTTACACTGATTACAGACCAAGAATGAACAGATTCTAGACTGACAGAGACTAGACTAGACTGGACTTTTACTTGAATAACTTTCTCCTTTGTACAGGGGTCTGAACATCTTGATGTCTTTTGTTTCTAGAGCTCCTTCTCTTGTCAACATGTCTGCTAAATAATTTTCTACACCTGATTTGTAGACAATATCGAAATCAAAACCTTCTAGCCAGAGAGCCTATCCTAGAACCCTGATATTTCCTTGTTCTAACAATTTCTTATTGGACAAAATACTGTTCATATGTTTCAGATTAGTTCTAACTAAAAATCTGGCACTTTTTAAAAACAATTTAAATCTTTGAATTCCTCTTTTGACAGCAAGTATTTCTTTGTGGGAAGATGGATACTTAGTTTCTATGTCATCAAAAGTACCAGAGGCATATGCACAAACAAGTTCTTTCCTTCCATGTTTCTGTAATAACATTGCAGCCCATGTATGATCAGATGCATCTGTTTCAAGAATAAATGGGAGATCAGTGTCAGGCAGTTTTAATTTGGGAAGTTCTCTGATCTTTCTTTTTATGTTCCTTATTGCCATAGTCATCTCATTAGACCATTAAACTTTTTCTTTCTTTAGCCTTTTCTGCAGAATCTTAGTATCTTCAGATTGATTTTCATAGAACTGGCGGATGTAATTCAAGCAACCTAAAAATCTCTTAAGCATCTTTACATCAAGGAAAGTATCAGGAAATTTCAGAAGATGAAGAAGGATATGAGGTTGAAGCTCTATGTGACCCTGTTCAATATGCAATCCTAAATAGTTTATTCTGACTTTTCCAATTTGAAACTTTTCTTCTGAGTTGGATAGAACTAAACCATGCTTGTACACCATTTCATAGAATTTTTCTAAATGCAACTTATGGCCGCCTAATCCCGAATATTATATTGTTGCAATTTGTTTGTTTAAAGGGTTCGACGGGGGTTATGGCCGCTAACCTAAAAATACATACATACATATCTATATCATTTATTATATATATATATAGATATATATATATGGATTTTTTTTGTTAAAGGGGCGATTGCGATTTGTTTTATGACCATTTAATAACCATAATGGTTATAACCATATTTTTAAAAATTATTTTGTCTCTTATGCAGGTTTAGGAGACAAATGAAATAATGCCAAGTGTCAATGGCTAATGGGCTGCCATGTGGGTCCCACTTGCTTACTGGGATGCCATGTGGCACACTGTGGGCCCCACTTTCCCCTATCATATCAAATTTTGAAGAGCTCTATCTTTCGCATACGAGCTTGGTTTAACGAACTGTTCACACCTCCAGAATCAGGACAACGAGTTCTTCAATTTGGTCCTGGGTCAAAGTCATTCTAAGCACTTTGATTTTTGAGCCCTCTGCGTCTTGTGTCTCTCTCTAGAGCCACTTGGATCATGTAGATTAGTACATTACATAAAATCATACAACAAGAATAAGTTTTAATTTTAATGCCAAAACAAGATAATACTCCAAATGTTCAATAAATCCATCTTCCAAATTCGCTTCCAAAGTCTGCCAATGTGATGTGCTGAGAGCACTTGATGATCCAGGTGGATCTTCAGATACAATGGCATGAAAAAGCTCCAAAATCAAAGTGCTCATAATGAAGTCGACTCAAGACCAGAGTGTAGATCTCATCATCCTGATTCTAATGGCATGAATGGCACTTCAATCTGAGTCCAGATGATGAAGTTATCGTGGAAAGAAGGTTGCTTTGTTCCCTAGGATAATGAGGCATTTTCCTTTAAAAATGGATTTTTAAGCCTAAAAGGCAAAATCACAATTGGCACATCCAAAGGGGAAGACTTAAGGAGCACAGCGTAACCTCGATCAGTGATCTTCGATTAGATCGGATCAGCAATCGGAGGGTGATCAGGTCAGTGAAATCGGTGTCGGTGATATTGGGGTAATCGACATCAGTGATTAGGGGTGCGATCGGCCGACACTGATATCGGCGATCAACGGTCATCAAAGTTCCCCAATATACAGGGCCTTGGGCCTCCGCGACTTGTGATTGCGATATTGGGCTCAGACCTGCCCGATTTAATAAATTTGAAATCCGTGTAAATGGTTTTTTGCCGGATTTTAGTGTTTTTTCAAGGTTTTTGGTATTTTATTACTACAATGATAAAGAGGCTATTTTTAAGTGTCAGTTATGCCCACCGATCCTTCTACTCCACCGACCTCTATTTTGAACCAGACAGCCCCGATTTAAGTGGCTTTTGTCCTAAATGACACATATAAAGCCCAACGATTGGAAAAAGGATGGGGAAGAGGATTTCTTAGCACGTTGTTCGAGGTAGGGAGCTTTCAAGAGGCTGATAGTGTATTTTGTTTGTTTTGGACAAGTTTTAGAAGTTTTCATCCCCTTTCAATGCCACGGACACATTGGTGATGCCCACTTCTCCATCTGAGGCCTCCATTTTACGGCTATCTTTCCGAACAGGGGTATAAGCCTCTAGTATTCCGCTGATGATTGTAATTCTCTTCTTTTCATGCAATTTAGTATAAGAAGGCCTCCCCATTGTTCGAGCAGGGCCCGGAGATGTAGTCCGAGTTGGACGAACTCTATTATCAAGTCTTTGTGTCTTCATGTTTTTATAAGTTTATTCTTCTTCTGTTCTTGTGTGCACGTTAAATTTCGGTGTTAAGCTGCAATTTTCACATGTGATTCTTTTCATACATCTATAAGTGAAAGCATCTGTGGATCAAGTGGTATCAGAGCAGGTATTTTTAGATGTGAACTGCATGTTTGTATGCTAACAAGAAACATGCTTCAAGGAGGTGAAGGGTAACTAGAATCTTTCGATCCAGAAGCAAGGCGTTCACCTCGAAGGAGAAACATGGCAGAAGATGAAGCTCATCTTGAAGAGGAGCATAATTTTAGAAAGACCTTCTATTCAATGGCAGAGAATATCAGTCATCTAGTTTTAAGGCTGGAGAAAGTAGAAGAGAGAAACCCAGAAGGACAAGGTTCAACACAGGGGAATGGTGGAGAAGAACCCCCTCCTTCTCCTTCTGGGAGTGAAGGTTCTTCTTCCTCTCACCACCATAATTGTATAAATTCAAAGGATGCATCTAAGAAACCCTTCTTTAAATTAGATGTTAAATTTGATCTTCCTATGTTTAATTGTGAAAGTAACATAGGGAAGCTTAATAATTGGATTAGGCAGATTGAGGTCTACTGCAGGATTCAACAGATCATGGAGGATGAGGCAAAGATCTAGTTGGCCTCTCTATGGATGAGCAACACTGCTCTCGTTTGGTGGGAGAGAAAATTGAAGAGCAGTAAGAATGTGGGTAAACTCTTTTCCTCATGGCCTGATTTTATTTCTGCATTAAAGGAATAGTTTTATCCCTTAGAATACAAGCAAAAAGCTTTGATGAATTGGCAATATTTAAGACAAGGGAAAGGGCAAGATGTTTAGAGTTTACAGAAGAATTTAGAAAGCAAGCATTGAATTTGGGTATTGCACTTGATACGCCTAAAGTTGTAACTAAGTAGATTGGCTCATTGCATAGTTATTAGAGATTCATTGTTGTTGTTTGAACCGACCACTATTGATTCAGCCAACGTAAAAGCAATTCATATTGAGAACGGGGGCAAAAATGAAAGAGATGATTAGTCCAGAAAGCCACTGTTCAAATCTCCCAATGGCAAATCCAAATTGAAATGGAAAATGAAGGAGAAGAAAACAGTAGCAACCAAAGAAGAATAGCAGCCTTATTGCAATCACTGCAAGAAGGAAGGCCACGATGACGATCACGGTTGGAAGCAGCACCCAGAAAAGCATCTAAAGAAGTATGGAGGAAAAGGGAAGCAGAAGACAGTGCCAGCGGCGCAGCAAGACCTTGGATTGGATTTGGGAGATGAAGTGTTGATCACAGCAGCAAGAACAAAAGGTACTCTTACACCTCATGTTAATTCTAAATCACATGAAGGCACCAGTTCTATAAATGAGTCCCTTTCTAATGATTGAAAAAGAATTGAACTATTTCATATAAGAGTTGTTCTAAATCACACTAAAGTTGAAACTCTGTTTGATACTGGGTCCCAAGCAAACTTAATTGCAGAATCCTTGGTAAAGAAACTCGGCTTAGAAACAAAACCACACCTGAAACCTTACCCGTTGGGATGGATACATGATAAAGAAAAACCGAATGTAACCCAGCAGTGTAAAGTCAAATTTGAGTTCGCTTCTAAGCTAGTAGATGAAGTAGAAATGGATGTAATACCATTGGATATCTGTGGCGTGGTGTTAGGGAGCCCATATCTGTATGATAGAAAAGCAGTGTTTTTCTGTCATGAAAACAAATACCATATTACAAAAGATGGGGTAGAATATATAGTAAGGGCTCATCAAAATAAAATCAATACTAGCCTTGTAAGCACTGGACAAATGAAAAGACTGGTGAATTCCAGTAAAGGATGCATGCTTATGGTTGTAAGGGAAAAAGAGGCAGAATTCGCTGATGCTTTCCAGGGCTGTGATCAGGGACATAAACAAGAATTAGCTGAGTTAATTTCTAATTATGATGAGTCGTTTCAGGAACCGAAGGGATTACCTCCGAAGAGGGAAATCCAACATGAAATCCATCTGTAGCATGATGCTCCTCTGCCAAATATTGGCATGTACAGGATGTCGACTATTGAGATGGAGGAAATCAAGAAAAAAGTGCAGGAATTGCTGGACCAAGGGGTTATCAGGCCGATCACCTCTCCATGTGGCTCACCGATTGTCTTAGTCCCAAAGAAAGACGGCACCTGGAGGATGTGCATGGATTACCATGCACTAAACAAGATCACGGTGAAAAATCGCTATCCCCTTCCTCGCATAGATGATTTATTGGATCAATTAAAGAATGCTATTTATTTCACCGAGTTGGATTTGCACAGTGGCTACCACTAGGTCTGAATCACAGAGCAGGACGTGTGGAAAACTGCCTTCAAGACCAAACAAGGGTTGTTCGAATGGATGGTGATGCCATTCAGGCTTTGCAATGCTCCAACCACTTTTATGAGGGTTATGAATGATATCTTTCGGCCTTTCATTGATGAATTTGTTCTTGTATATTTAGATGATATACTTGTCTTTAGTAAGAGCTGGGCTAAGCATGTATGTCATGTAAAGAAAGTTCTTGATGTACTGAAAAAAAGAAAAACTCTTTGTAAAATTGTCAAAGTGTGAGTTTGGGAAAACCTCTTTGGGTTACCTACGTCATATTGTTGGCCACGGTCAGTTAAAAATTGATCCCTCTAAAGTTGAAGCAATTTTAAATTGGCCTAAGCCTACTAGTGTAACCGAGGTCCGTAGCTTTTTAGGTGCAGTCTAGTATTGGAGGAGATTTATTGCTAGTTTCTCTATTATTGCAGCACCTTTGCACACAATGACAAGTGTAAAACAGGTCTTCCAATGGGGAGGAAGACAAAACAAGTCCTTCGAAACATTGAAGGAAAAGATCAGCACCACACCAGTCTTAGCCTTACCCAATCTCCAACAGCCATTCAAGCTCGAAACCGATGGTAGCGGTTATGCCATGGGAGTTGTACTGATGCAGCAAAAGAAGCCAATTTGTTACCATTCTGAGAAGTTTTCTCAAGTTGTGATAAACTATCCCACTTATGACAAGGAGCTTTATGCCTTGGTGCAAAGTGTGAAAAAGTGGAAACACTACCTGATCAGCAAGGAGACCATCATCCATACACATCATCATCCCTTGCAGTACCTTCAGTCGTAGACCAAGTTGCAACAATCTCATCATTTCAGGTGGATAGGTTTTCTTCAACAGTTTCATCTGGTAATAAAGTATATGAAGGACACTATCAATAAAGTGGCTAATATGTTATCTCGCCCTCCTATTTCTGCTTCTGTTATTTTTCATAATGCTTCGTTATCTTTTGAAAGTTATGTTGAACAATATGCTAATGATGATGACTTTAAGGAGGTTTATGCAAAACTAACCCATGGTTCACAAGTGGACAACTATCACTTACAGGGGAAACTATTGTATCACCTTGGTAAATGGTGTATTCCTCCAGGGGAAAGAGTACATGTAATTCGAGAGGCCCACACCTCTCTTATGTCTGGACACTTTGGTGTCGAAAAGACTTTATGTCATGTACAAAGATTTTGTTTTTGGCCTCATATGAAAAACATTGTGACTCGCTATGTAAAGGGTTGTGTGATGTGTTCTGTTTCAAAGCCCTCTAATAGAAAACTCGGGCTTTGCACACCACTCCCTATTCTGAGTCATCCATGGGAAGGTGTGCCAATGGACTTTGTAGGAGGTTTGCCTTTGTCTAGGAAGAGTCACGACTATTAGTATGTCGTCATTGACTGTTTTAGCAAGATGTTTATTCTTATGCCTTGTAAAAAGCAGATTACTGCAGAGCAGACTACTTCTTTTTTCTTTTATCATGTTTGGGTCCACTTTGGATTACCCTCATCGATTGTGTCAGATCAGGACTCTTGCTTTCCTGGGGAGTTTTGGACTAGCTTGTGGAGGATGATGGACACTAAATTGAAAAGAAGCATGACATTTCACTCGCAGACTAATGAACAGACAGAGGTTATAAACCATACCATGGTACACTTATTACGAGGCTATTGTGGGAAACATACCAAGTTGTGGGATGAACATCTCCCATATGTACAACATTCCTACAACCGAGCAGTGCATTCATCTACACAACGTTCACCATTTGAGACATGTTTTAGTTACCTACCGAAGGACCCTTTTGATATGGTCTTTGGAAGGGAAGATGGCTCCAATGGACGTAATGATAGGGACAAAGCTCAGTAGTTCATTCAGTGAATCCAAATGATTTACCAAGTAGTGCAAGAGAAGTTGGAGAAAAGTCAAGCCCGTTACAAGGCTCAACATGATAAACAGTGAGTCAACCATCAATTCCAAGTGGACGACAAAGTGTGGTTCCACATCAACAAAGATAGGATGAAGGGAGAAGGAAAGAAGTTGTGACCAATACGGTATGGACCATTTACCATTTTGGAGAATATTGGGAACAATGTCTTTCATCTTGACTTGTCGATATATATGCAGATGTACTTAGTAGTGAATGTGGAGAACCTAAAGTTGTATAAACCACCTTCGATCATGGACACTGATGAGGTGGGCACAATTCCTACAGTTGATGTTTTTGCACCAGAATATCTCGATGAGGTGCCTGAAGACATCATCCTTAACAGAAGGACTAGGACTTCACGGCGAGGAGATGTGGAATAACTTTGGGTTTGTTTCAAGGAATGCACCCCAGCAAGGCCAAATGGCTAGAGAAGGAAAAGGTGAGGGAAAATTTTCCTCACTTACCAATTGACTAATGAAAATATTTTGGCGGTCCAAAAGCTCCTCAATGGGGAGGATTGATCCAGGTGGATCTTCAAATACAATGGCATGAAAAAGCTCCAAAATCAAAGTGCTCAGGATGAAGTCGACCCAGGACTAGAGCGTAGATCTCTTCGTCTTGATTCTAATGGTGTGAACGACACTTCAATCCGAGTCTAGATGATGAATTTATTACGAAAAGAAGGTTACTTTGTTCCCTAGGATAATGAGGCATTTTCCTTTAAAAATAGACTTTTAAGCCTAAAAGTCAAAATCGCAATCGGCACATCCAAAGGGGTAGACTTAAGGAGCATAGCAGAACCCCGATCAGTGATCTCTAATTAGATCAGATCGGCGATCAGGTCATTGAAATCGGTGTCGGCGATATCGGGGTAATCGGCATCAGCGATCATGGGTGTGATTGACCGATGCCGATATCGGTGATCAATGGTCTTCAAAGTTCCCTGATATACAGGGCCTTGGGCCTTCGTGACTTGCAATTGTGATATCAGGCTCAGACCCGATAAGAATATAAGCCCAAATTAATAAATTTGAAATCCGGGTAAATCGTTTTTTGCTAGATTTTAGTGTTTTTTCGGGGTTTTTGGTATTTTATCGCTACAATGATAAAGAGGTTATTTTTAAGGATCGATTATGCCCACCGATCCTTCTACTCCACCGGCCTCTATTTTGAACCAGACAGCGCCAATTTAAGCGACTTTTGTCCTAAATGACACATATAAAGCCCAGCGATTGGAAAAAGGACGGGGGAGAGGATTTCTCAGCATGTTGTTCGAGGCAAGGAGCTTCCAGGAGGCCAATAGTGCATTTTGTCTATTTTGGACAAGTTTTAGATGTTTTTAGCCCCTTTCAACACCACGGACGCATTGGTCATGCCCACTTCTCCATCTGAGGCCTCCATTTTACAGCCATCTTTCATAACTAAGGTATAAGCCTCTAGTATTTAGTTGATGATTGTAATTCTCTTCTTTTCATGCCATTTAATATAAGAAGGTCTCCCCATTGTTCGAGCAGGGCCCGGAGATGTAGTCCGAGTTGGACGAACTCTATTATCAAGTCTTTGTGTCTTCCTTCATGTTTTTATGAGTTTCTTCTTCTTCTGTTCTTGTGTGCACATTAAATTTCGGTGTTAAGTTGCAATTTTCACATGTGATTCTTTTCATACATCTATAAGTGAAATCATCCATGGATCACTTGATGTCGAAACAAGACTTGCTAAGGCACAGATCCCTCAAGACATATAACCACCCACTTTTATGCCAGAATACCATCTTGTGCTGCAACATCAATGAAACCCAATGCCTCTTCATCCTTAGGTTGACACTAGGATATCCATCGAAGTAAGTGAACAAAAATAATAGCGCAGAAGAAACGTGATAATACCAATATCATTTGAGCACAGTCAAACTGTAATGCTGACTGAGCTCCTCAAATGCTGACTTTCCTACAAAACGATATGGTTAATAGGATAGCCCCAAGTTTTTGAGAGAAATTTACAATCGTCGGTGATTTGAAAAATCTGAGGTAGCCTTCAATATATGTTCTCTCCATTGATCATTTGACAATGGGCGAATGCACTTAACGAGTTTATGGAAATCTAGTTTGCAATGGGCACAAATTCCATGCTCTACCGAGAAAAGAACCTAAAAATGTAATGAAAGCAATGTCTTAGACTTCAAAGTCTAGATAACATTATAGGTATTGTGATCATTTTTCCTGATAGCATAGCGTGTAGGATTTTAGATCCTGCCTTATCAATAATCTAGATGTAAAATTTGTCACAGATATTACAAAATTGGAAAAGATAACCAATAGATGTTGAAAGAAAACCCATGCATATCTAACTTCATTCCTATAATATTTAGTCATGCACTTTAATTTACTAAAGAAATTGACGCAAACAAGGAACAATAATTTTGAAGACCATGAATTGCCAATCTTTGCCATGCAATCATGGAACTAGTGAATAAACAAAGGGATGGAATGAGGGTAATAGTGAAACAAATGTTTGAATCAAGAATTGCTACATCATGAGGTTGTTTTGCACCAGAACGTAAATATAATTGGACTGGCAAATTAAATGGTAGCACAGTCTCCAATTTTTTGTGGGAGGGTGAATTTGTACATCTCTGTGAAGAAATGGCGTCATAGCCAGTGCTGGGGCCCAGCCCATACTAGAGGCATTAGTTGCGTAGGAGCAACTAGCGTTCTTAGAGTTTCCCATGATATCTTTTTGATTGATTGAGTATTCCTGGTTAGAGTTATTTTCCTACTTTTGTTTCTAACTCGCCTGATCAACGTGACATACAGTTCCATTCTCAGTCGACTGTAAATGTTTTCTCATGAGCAAATTCATGGCCGGTATGTTCTCCCCGTCGAAGTTGGATGGAGATTCTTCTAAATATAAAAACTATATATCTATTATCATTCATGGAGCATGCCATCATGAGGGCATAGGAGAGCAGCAATTATCACGTATGCATCAATGAAGGAGTTGAACGGGAGTACGAATTCCAATCCAGCTCTGAGGAGACCATAATTCCTCTCCGTACCAGTCGAGATTGAATCTAGCTCCCCATTCCAATTCCTGAGATTGGGGCCTGACCGGTCAAGGAATGTAATCGGTATCTACATGCAATCATTGAGAATCAGTAAATCGCTCAAATCGAGCCACAAAATCCGCATGCAAAATCGCTCAAATGGATTCGTGCCAAATTGCATAACATATGTACGCCAATTTGATTGAGATAATTTAGGAGTATGTCTCCACTTAACTCCACACATGTACGCTACTCTATAGTTTAGCTCCTACACATTACAGTTGGTATCCTGTACATAGAGATAGACACAACAGTTTGGGACAATTCCCTTGTTCATACACAACAGTATTTAAGAGGTATCATTGCATGGGATTGTGATTGAGATTCATTGGGAATTTGCTTCCCCCATCCACCTAACATCAGTTACACATGGAAACCTGCCAGATTCGCATATGAGGAAACAATGATACATTGTCCATTTTGTGCAAACATATGCAGGTTTGGGACTAAGAGTCTTGAATTTCGCAGATATATAACCCTCTTAAATTAGGTTCTCAAGGCGAATTTCTTGAAAGATAATAACCCTTGCAAGAAAATTTAGAACATTGATGTTATGAAGTTTCAAATGTGCAAGTGTTATTCATGTTGTAAATTTAAAGTCGCTCTGGTGCCAGAAACAAGACCATTAATCTTAAACCAGTTGTTCTCCCTCAAATTCAGTCGAATCTACTCAAATTTATCCTCGAAAGCTTCACGAAAACATAGAAAAGAAAAAGAAGCGTCAAAACAAGCCTTCAACCCTTGAAGAGAAAAGGCAGAATCTTGGTTCACATTCTAATGAGGTTCTGTGATTTGAATGAGTTTTTGATACTCTGACCTTTAGTCATTTTCAAAGGTTCCCAAATTTTTAAGAAGCGGGAAACTTGGATGGTGGTTTTTAGCTTGTAAAGAAGATTGGTTGCAATTCCGAGAGAGTATCAAGATGTTGGTCTTATTTGAAACTATTGTTGTGTTTGCACTATTCAAAGTACTTAATGAGGGAAAACTCGATAAAGTGGAATTATGGAAGGAATTTCAAATGTCAAATTCTGCCAGGAAGGTAGTTAAGCATTGGTTTAATACAACGGTTCAGAGATTCTCCATCTGTTTCTTAAGATTGGCTTTGGCTTGGATGAGCAGACTGCCCAATTTGAAGGATGTTTTTCGTGAGGCAGGTGTGGAAGATGGGTGCATCAAGTTTGTTGGCTTGCTAGGGACATGAAGAAAGAGTATGCTACAGGGGAATCGATTTTGATAGGGATAGATGGAGATTGCACAATGGATTCCTTAATTCAAAAATTCACCTGTTATGTAAAAAACAATATGTTGCCCATTTTGTGCAACCAATGCATTGCCCAATATGCAAACAATTCCAGAGGCATATAACTTTGAATGTTTCTCTAATAAGATTATACACTACTCTAAAGGCTATTCAACAAATTGATAAACATTTGAATGCTCTTCAGGAATGATAAACAATTTTGAACACTATTGATGAACATTTGAACGTTATTCAATAACCATTTGAACACTCTCTAGGCATGAACGCTCTCCAAATGAAAGTTTTCAAAATAAAATAATGTTGTATTGTATGCTGGAAAGAATAACGCTGGAATCCAGCAATGATATTAAGGAGAATAACGTTGCTACAATGATAACATTGGCATATAACATTGTATTAGAAAATATAGCATTGTCAATGTATTTAGGCCCTCCAAGAATGATAACACTACTCCAACATAATTTAACGTTTCTCCAAGTAAACGATCCAACACTACTCCAGAAAGTAAACGATCCAACACTACTCCAGAAAAACTATCACGTTGCTGCAGATATCCAACGCTCCATAAAAGAACATATCTTAATTCTCCCCATAAAGATGCTATTGAATAAATATTGTATAACAAAGTTTCTTAAAAAAAGGAGTGTTGTTCCATTTCAAATCTTATCTGCAATAGATTTAAAGCTTCTACCTCTTGGAGACAAGTTTTCATGCAACCAACAAATCCAAAAGGAGAATAATCACCACATACGCAAAATGGAAATATGGGGGAATATTCTTATCTAACCGTACTAAATTAGGACATTCGTTTCACTTTGCTCATCTGCGTTTTTATCAAAATTCCAATTGAAGTGGGCTAAGAAAAATAAGGATTCGAATCTTGGAGAGTTGGTTCCATGTAAGAGTATTCAGATAGCCATTTCTTGTTAACCCAACATTCACCATTGCCTTCCTTAAGGTAAACACTTTAATAGCTCGATATGTAGAGACACATTGATCAAATCACTAAACTGTAGATTTAATTTTTAAAATTGAAATCGAAAATAAACGATTTTTTTAAATGATTTTGATTTCTTATTATGCTATAGTTTTTATGATTTGTGTAAATTCCAAGCAAGATATTTTTATTGATTTGTGCAAAATAAATCAATAGATTTTGTGATCTTTCCTGATCGCTCAAAGCACAGGAAGAAAGCATACTAACCTATTGATTTGTTTCTTTATTATTTTCACAGGTTAGTGTGGATGAAGTGTTGTTTTTTTTTCAAATAAAACAAGACTAAAAACTCTAGCGAGATCTCGTTTTATTTTTCTAATCTATTCTACCTTAACTTGCTTGAAAGTTTTTTTTATTTCCTAGGTAAAAGAATGCTTCCAATGAAGCCACCTATGGACTAAGAATTTGAAAATGCTCACATCAAGATTTAAAATTTTTACCTTATGATTTGCAAACATGTGAGTAACCTGTCTTATTCTTGGAGTTGGTGCAAGGTTATTTTGAAACCAGTCTTCAGTATTGTCCTTGCTCTCCAAGAAGTACCTATTTAACATCTTCAAATTTCTCATTCATAGGTGAATTAGTAAGAAATGAGGGGTTTGATTAAAAAACTGAATTTAAAATCAAATTAAGTATGAAAAATAAAAAATCTCAAACTTGAACACCTTTATGAAGATCCTGTTGTCGCCAGGTTTCACAAGTTAGTCCATAAAAAGAAATTGCAATAAAAATAACTTCCTAAGTCTATCTCTAAATTATCCTCCCCGACAATGGCTCCAAAATGTTGGGTCTAAAATGCGGATGCAAATTAGAGTTCCATTTACTATCAACTCGAGAAAGTAAAACTTCGAGGATCATCCAATATATATGGACTTAGAGACAAACTAAACTAAGCTAGGTGAAGAAATGCCAAATCTTCCTTACAAGAGGTATTTCATTGGGATCTCCAACACTTATTTAGTCATTTAACAAAATGAAATCTAAAGACATTGTGACAAATGTAAGAAATATTAAAGCTCCCTTACAGGAGACTGTTCATTAATATTTCTAATCATCTTAATCAACAAAATATTTAAACTAATGAAATCAAACAAATCAGATTCATTGAAAGAAACATTAATACTTTCTTATGAAAGGTCATTCGTTAATATTTCAAACATATGAACCTAACGAAATTTACAAACAAACATAAAATGAAATCTTACCAAAACAAAAGTGTACTTGCTGAACAATGGGGGCCCTTCCAAGGATTCACAAGCACATCAAAAGAGAAGTCAAATGTAGAAGATCAAAGAAGCTCCATTTTATTTATCATCAATTGCAAATTGCAATTACAAGTTCTACATCCCAAGAGGTTCTAAAATCTCCATTACAATGATTCCAAATTCTAACTTCTCATTACAACTTATAAGATCCTAAGGTTCTAAATTCTAACTTCTCAATTCTAAATTCCTAATTCCAAAGTTACAAATGAAGGAGATAACACTCCTATTTATACAAAAGTTATGATAACAAACTCATAAATGTGGATCCACTATTCCCTCTTCAAATCCACATATCTCTCAAATGATGGTGACACATAACCCTATCCTCCATGATCTTCTCCATGAGGTCCATGATCTTATCCATGAGGTCCATGATCTTCTCAAATTCGAATTTGAACATAGAGTACCACAAAAGGGTGTCTTAGAAGCTTCCTTTGCACCTACACATGTTAACAAACTCATTCTAATTGTTAGGTATAAGTATATGGATATTATCGTCTAAAGATTAACCACAAATTCTCTTAAAAATACTAAGAATTAATAATATTTTAGAAAACACAATGGTAACCCATTTAATGATGAAAGTGAAGTTGATGTGGTGGCATGGTGGTGGAATAGAGGTGAGAAAATGTGTGAATGGAGTGAAAGTGGATGTATTTTAAGGATAATTCTTAGGCCCAACAGGTATTATTGAGGAGGAGGCATACATTGAGTAACCAGAAGGTTTTGAGACATTTTATTGAGAGTCTCATGTGTGCATACTCACGCGAGTGTTGTATGGTCACAAACAAGCACCCTTTTCTTGGAACACCTAGATCAAAAACTATCTCATTGGTTTGGGCTTCACCAAAAGTGAAGCAGATGCAAACATTTATCATATCTTGGTAGAAGGTAAATTGCTTCTTATTGTATTATATGTTATTGATTTAATTTTAATTGGTGATGAGCAGCTAATCATATCTTGCAAGGAGAACCTTGCAAGGGAATTTGAAATGAAAGACATGGGTCTCATACACTACTTCGTCAGGTTGGAATTATGGCAAGGTGATGGGGAATTGTTTGTGTCTCAAGGAAAGTATGAAAATGAGATACTATAGAGATTCCATATGAAGAGTTGTAAACCCATAGATACACTTCTAGAAACCAACTAGAGGAAGGAGGATGCCACTCTAGGTGAAGAAGTATTTATTGGAAACTAGTTGGTTCACTAATGTATCTTGTGAACACATGACCATATATGTGCTATGTAGAAAACTGGCTAAGCCAAGCTATGGTTAGGCTGACCAAATTATATTAGAAGGAAGCTAAGCATGTTTTACATTACCCTAAAGGCACTACCTAGTTTGGACTATGGTACATATAGATATAGGGAGTGAAGCTGTGTTGCTTCATAGATGCAAATTGGACGAGGAGTCCATCTGACCAAAAGAGTACATCAGGTGGAATTTTCAGTGTTGGGTTCACAATTGTTTCCTTGTACAACAGGAAGAAAATATTTATGGCACTCAACTCGACAGAAGAAGAATACATGGTTGCAAGTCAAGTAGCATGTGAGGCGATCTTTATGAGAAAGATACTTGTGGGGTTGTTTGGTCAGATGATTGATCCAATTATGATCTATTGTGATAATCAAAGGTTCATTAAGCTCTCTAAGAATCTTGTATTTGACGATTGATCCAAGCATATATATATTTGGTATCATCATTTACGGGACAATGTGTAGAGGCAGGTAATGTTGCTACAATACATTCCGACAGAGGAACAAGATGCTGGCATATTGAAAAAGGCTTTATCAAGAGGGAGTTTTGAATTCCACAGGTGCAGGATAGGGGTGGTTGATAATCCATTTCTTGCTGAGAGGGAGTGTTGAAAAATCTAGCAAGAAAGTCTCAATTTGATTTTGCCTTGGTCAAATTAGGAAAATTCGAATTTCCACATCAACAGACAACTAGGACGTAGTTAACTTATGTGACATGGCCCTTGTCACTTAGTTAGATAAGTAAATTTGATTTAGAGGGCTTGGAGTTTAGTTAAGAATGTGTGATTGCTAATTTGTATCAATCAAGGTCAATTGTTTCAAGTTGTTTTCAGTTAAACTAGTTCTAACTATTGGAGGAAATAGTGGAAGGTCAGTTGTGTAGTGGGACTTTAGTCTAACTCAATGATTATCTACTTAATTGATCAATCAACCCAAAATAGCCAGTGCATGCAGAGAATTCGAGTTCCCCAATAATGGTGTAGATTCCAAGGTAGTGTAACATTAGTTGTAAAATAGTCTTGAGTGTACAGACATTGCATGCAGTCAGATCAATCTTGGGAATTGTGCAATCAATTGGAGGAAATTCCTAAATAATAGGGGCCTACTTTCCTAAGGAACTGCGCAAGGAAATAGGGGCTCAAGCAGAGGCATAAATTGACTAATTCTGGGTAAGAGCTTCTCATTGAGCAGAGAGAGGTTATTCATTTGTAGGTTGAGCTTAGATTGAGCTAGCAACTGTAATATAGTCTCTATTCATCTTATTAGTGCAAGAAAGAAAAGGGGTTTTTAGCAGATTACTTTCCCTTGGAAAAATATTGTGTGCATGTGTGTTATTTCTCTTTGCTTGTTTACCAACGATGTTCTAAACTGTGAATTGAATCCTGCAGAGCAGTAGAGTAGGTTTGTGTCTTGTGATTTAGATTAAAATTTCATGAGTTGTTGCAAATACACACCATAATTTCTATAGTAATAGTACAATTGACTAGACAGGACTTAAGTAAACTAGGGAGGAATTGATTATGCCATGTAGCTAAGGAATCAACTAGGCAAAGAAAATTGACCTTTGACATCCATGGAAAAAAAAGGAAACTATTATTCCTTCTCCAACAGTCAATAACTTTGTAAAACGAAATGAGCAACCATATGCAATAGTACAACATCCCTCTTTATATAGCTTTTCATCTAGTTTGAGTGACTAGATGGAGGGTTTGGTTATACTAGTTACCATATTTCGTTGATGTGAAATATAATAATTATTTTATACTTGTGAATGTGTAACATATCAATGGATATAGTAGTGTAGGAAATTATTTTTTAATTCAAATTTTTATGGTTGAGGAGACTTAACACTTACATTAAACTAAAAATTAAAAAATTGCCTAATAATTCAATGTAAAATGAATTGGACTACCCTATTAAACATAAAAGAGAGAAACATATTAAACACGTCTAAGAGAACCCTCACTAGAAATAAATAAACAACTAAATAAATAGTGATTTTGCCTTGGAAACCCAAATGGGAAAACCAAATTCAAATGTTTTCTCAATCTATTTTGACAATCTCTAATTTACGATGCATCCATTGGCTTTCTTTACGCCTCTTCCTCTCTTGGTCCAAAAGACCTTTTGAGAATGAAAATGAAAAAGATACGGGGAGAGTCAGGGTGATGGGAAGGCAAAAGGGCATGACCTTTCATTTTTCATTCCTTGGTCTCTTCTCCCTTCCTACCCTATTTATTTATTTAATTTTTTAATAATCCGTTTTTTACTTAGTTCTCAAATCCGTCTTTTTACTTAGTTGTCTTTTCCCATTTTCACGTTTGTGTCATTTTTCATAATTTTTTCTAACCTTTCTTAAAGGTCGAATTAATTTAAAGGTATTTATTCTTACTAATATTCATTTGTTTTGATCCATTTAGGATCAACAATAGAATTTATTCTCTCCAATAGTACAAATCTCTAATATGATGTATTGATTGTTGATGTTATCCATGAAAATACCTCCTCATCAACTCAAAGGATAATACTATGTTATTGGTTGAAATACACCCCTTTTTCTAGCCTATATAAGACAACAATACAAGTTATGTACCATGAGGACCAAATTATCCTAGTCTATAATAAGTTGTTCCCTTCATATAACTTGTATTACCAAAATTCTCACTCAGTCACGAGGAAAAAAAACTCGAGTTAACTAAGCTTTGACACTCTTGTTCATTTTCAGAAACTCATATGGTGAAATGTGATCTCTTTATCCTCATATTTAGGTTTTTCCTAGATAAGAAAAACATACAAAAGCAGGAAAGAGCCATAAAGCATGGGGAAGCGTTTTCCTAAGCATAAAAGCATTTAAAAAGAAGGTAAAAGCATTATTAATTGAGGAAACATTATTCACCCAAAATATTTTTCCCAATTTGAACTAAAGAGGAATTTTGGAATCTTCATAGCCTCCACTTGCCTATATATTGGAGGCTTGGCTATTGAGAAACGGATGGTAATTCTTGTATTGTTACGCTACTGAGATCTGACTTGAGAGGGAGAGTTTTGAATCTAGGAGCTGGGGGAGGTGTTACTTCAACTGCATCTGATGGTTGTAACTTTCCTCCAACTATTTTAATAATATAGATCGATTGTTCTTCCTTCCATACACTATTGTTCATTTTCCAGTTCTTATCTCTAACTATTGAATGCATGGAAGTTGGCTTATGTTTATTGATTCAGTAATATTTAGATGTTTATTATAGTTCTTATTATCAAGATATTATGTTGTGAATGTTGCTTTGTTCTCTTTCTTATATGCAGGGACCAAGCTTTGGAGTTATCTAAGAGTGCTTCCTAGCTACACCGAAAACTCCAATGGACCTACATGTGAGGACTCACAGGAAATCCTTCTTTTCTTCTTAACGTCCACTTTACATATTGATCTACTGAGAATCCTAGTCCTTAGAATAACCTTTCCCTTATTTGGTTTTCTCTAGGTTTCCAAGAGAACCTGAGAGGGTTTTCTTTTTACCTAACCAAACATTAAATCCTATAGCAGAAGTGATGACTCTTTTGGGGAGAATGCTTCTTCTCAGTTTATTTTTTCCTCTCTGAAATTCCCTCTCTTTGATCTTGCCTTCTCTTGAATTCCCATCCATTGTTTGCATGCTTAATAATCAAAATTGATCTAAACACTTTTCTTGGACCTAGACCTCTTGTTTTGAGCTAAACCTATGTAACATTGTCTACAGTGGATAACAAAGAATTATAACATTGTCTAGCCCTTTCTCACAATGCATTATCACTGCTTATAATGCAATGTATTGGTCTATTAGCCTGCGTTAGTACTTGTAACCTCTGATTTGTCGCTTTTCTAGTGATCTCCACTGCATGTTTTTTGTTGGTTTGTGTATTAAGGTCTTTGATTTATTATACTATAATTATCATGGCCGCATTCATGTTTTCTTTTGGAATTTAGTTTAGTTTGCATCTTAAAAGAAAAAAGAAAAAAGAAATCATTATCTTCTTAATCTGCTTGATATTTTACACATTAGTGTTCATGCACTTTGGAGTTTCATTGTATGCATTTTTTTTAGGTGCATTGGAACTTGTATTTTGTTTGCTCATTTTGGAAAAGGCATATAGTTACTGTCTCCTTGTTTAAGATCTTATTCATTGAATTGAAATTGAAAAGCATATTTTCTACATGGTTTGAGTTAGAGTCTCATAAAAGTTCATACATCAACACCCCTTCCAAATACATTAATAAAGTACCTTTAAAATCAATCTCGTAATAAAGTTAATCAATAAAAAAATTTTAGAATACACACATATTAGTTTAGGCTAGAGTCTTGGGGCAGGCTGTTGTGAGTAAACTTCCCAAGACTTTTAAATTGAGACTAGTGTCATTAATGAGAGTAAAATCATGTTGCACTCACATCATCTAGGACCGCTCCTCTTACAAGGGAGTTAAGCGCAAGACAACATTAGAGTGTAAGAGAAGCTATCCCGCCTTTGATTACATTTCAGTGGGTATTCTGTGTATTGGGGATCCCCTTGGGGATATTGAAGTTAAGTCAAGGACTCAGGTATCCTGCCCACATAGTGTACTGTCTACAACTGTGGCCCCCTTGGTGGTGTCTATGATTTGAGGTAACCTTAGTGGCCAAAATTTTAGGGAAGAACATAAGGTGATTGGGGTGGTCTACCTTGATATCTAAACAAACAAACCTACTATGTCTTTGGTTTGTTGGGAGGGTACTCATCTTCATGAGAGTTCTTGGCCCCTTCTTACTGAGGTTTGGGTAAAGCTCAGGAGTAATCGCAACTCTACATTTGGCCAACTCTCTCTTTTAGCCCCTTTGATATTGGGTTGCATCACCAACTAGTTGTGGCTATTAGACATAGTTATGTTCCCTAACCGCTTTCTAATTTCCTTTAGAGTTTTTATTTTATTTTTAGGTGTGTTCTCTTTGTTACTAAGACTTATATAATACATCACTAATAAAATTTCGTAAAATATATTCACCGTGGCTACCCCGGGTTCTTATTGCCTATCTTGATACCTATAAGGCCTTCCTCCATTTTCTATGGAGGAATTTATGAATGAATCATATTCCCTCACTGCTCAAGGGAGTAAGTCTCCAGTTTCAAACCCTAAATAATATCCATACTGACCCATACTCTATTTTGTTTTAGAACCCTTCTAGTGAAGGTCTAATACCTCCTTGTAATCCTCCACTTGTAGATCCTCTTGGGCCTATCTTAATTTAGGCAGTACTTTTACCTTTAGTGACTTCGTTGGTTTCCCATTTGAACATCCAAATGACTATTGGTGAGTCGTAGTTTTTTGTGGACACCTTTGCTCCATCGCCCATAACCTACCTATCTCAATTTCCACACCTGTTGTGGGTTATCCTATTGTACAACCTATGGTTCATCCAGGAACCTCAGGTACACCCACTTGGAGTGGTGCTCAACATTCTATTATCTCCACTTCCCCTACTCCTTTCGTGTTAGCTCCTGGGGGCATGCCTTATGGCTCATCACTTTGCATGACCCCACTGCTACCTCGTGGAAACTACTATCCATCACAATCTATGTACCCTACAAGAAACCTATTGATGGGAGGATCTCTTGGTCCCTCTAGTCATCATGTCCTTCCTTAGTATGATTTGGCTACACCTACTCCATTGCCTTTGTTACCTACATTGGACATCCTAGATATATACAAGTTGACAAATGCTCAAATCAACCATAGCTTTCTATGACCTCCAACCTCCCATGAATTTTTGTAGACACTCCTAAGCTTGAAGGAAATCAAAGATCCTAAGCATTCTTTTTATGGTATTTTTTTTGCTCGTTAATCTGAAAAACATCAAGTTTCCTTCTTCGAGCTCATTAAAATCCTACGAAGAAGACCGATCATTCTTTTTATGGTATTTTTCTTGCTCGTTAATATGAAAAACCTTCATTTTACTTCTTCGGGCTCGTTAAAATCCTATGAAGAAGATCTGAGCAACTCTTTTTATCTCTTTTTCTCGCTTGTTAATCTGAAAAACCTTCATTTTACTTCTTCGAGCTCATTAAAATCCTATGAAGAAGATCTGAGCAACTCTTTTTATCTCTTTTTCTCGCTTGTTAAAATGAAAAATATTGTTCGAGTTTTCTTAGTTTGAATTGTTAAAATTTTAAGAATAATATTGAGTTTACTTCATCCCCTTGTACTCGTAACAAAATGGGGAAGACGTCTATTGAGAATAGGTTTCTCACTTTATTCAGACTCAATAAACTAACTTATAGAAAAGGAACGGTGTTGGGTATACTATTAACCCTTTGTCGCACCTAGTCATCAACCATGAAAAAGGTACCCCCTTGGAGTCATCTTTACATTCTTTTGAGACTCTCTAAATGTGAAAATACAACTGATTTTTCCCTCTAGACGCATTAAACTGAATCAGATGGGGAAAAAATTGGAAGAAAAAACAATCATTACTATCTATATTGGTAAAAACAATTATGGCAATAGTCTAATATCCATCCCTTGAACATGACACTTATCCAACATATTCCTCTTTTGCTAGCTTCTCTTTGAACCCTACCATGTTATGAGTTTAGCCTTGATACCCTGATGTCCCTACATCCTTGTATCTTAACACTCTTTGGTGTTCTTGATTCTAAGCTTCCTGGTCTCTTTGGTGTCATTCCTTCTATTGTTCAAGTGATTATATACTATTTGTTGACCTTATCAACCACTATATCATGTGTCTATTTGACCTAATTAAGTTCACCTTGTTGTTCCCGATCACTGCACAATCTATCACTTTATTACCATTTTGTGTTGATCGATGTGAGACTCCTTATTTCCCACCTTCGATGAATCCCTTCCTATCAACTTCAACAAATTATCTAGGAAGTGTGTCGAGAAACACCACAGTACCTTGGAGCTTGCAGTCCTCAGTGGTAGGTTTCTTTGTGTTTGACCCTGTTTTCATTATTGGCTCCCACTTAAACGATTATGAGTGTTCGACTTCAACTCATCTATTCAAACTCGCTATATTGTACTGTGCATCTTAGAGACCATCATCCTTATTAGTGGCCATTCTCATGTCTATTAACAATTTTCATCATTAATCAATAATCAGATAAATTCTCACATGTTTGACATCAACTCATTTATTCACATGTGTAGAATTATGCTATTCCATGACGGTGACGAAGACCTTGGATAGAGGATTACATCACTCAACCTTGTTTCCTCTCCCAAGCTGTGTATTTTTTTTCTAGAGACAACTTATCTTAGTCTTACTACACTGCAACAAAGTTCCACATTTTATTGGTGGACTTCATCCCTCATCTTCTACATGGATCCAAAACATTGTTATAGCTATTGAGCATGGTAATGCCCAACTCAAGACATTATTTTTATATGTGACATATTTTTTATGTTGTTTTCAGGCCTCCTTCTGTTTTGATGCTTTGAAACTCTCTCTCCTTGGTTATTTTATAAATTATTTCGGCCATCACCTTCTTCTATGACCTCACAATTTAGGGGCATCTGTTATCCATGAAAATACCTCCTCATCATCTCAAAGGAGAATACTATGTTATTGGTTGAAATACATCCCTTTTTCTAGCTTATATAAGAATATAATACATGTTATGTACCACGAGGACCATGTTATCATAGTCTATAAAAATTTTATCCGTTCATATAACTTGTGTTATCGAAATTCTAACTCAATCACGAGGAAAAAATCTCGAGTTAACTAAACTTTTACACTCTTGTTCACTTTTAGAAACTCATATGGTAGAATGTGACCTCTTTATCCCCATATTGAGATTTTTCCTAAATAAGAAAAGCATACAAAAGTGGGAAAGAGCCAGAAAGCATGGGGAAGCTTTTTCCTAGGCATAAAATCATCTAAAAGGTAGATAAAAGAATTATTAATCAAGGAAACATTATTCACCCAAAAGATTTTGCCCAATTTGAACTAAAGAGGAATTTGGAATCTTCATAGCCTCCACTTGCCTATATATTGGAGGCTTGGACATTGAGAAAGGGATGGGAATTCTTGTATTGTTACGCTACTGAGATCTGACTTGAGAGGGAGAGTTTTAGAGCTAGGAGCTGGGGGAGGTGTTACTTCAACCACGTATGATGGTTGTAACATTCCTCTAGCTCCTTTAATAATATAGATCAATTTTTCTTCCTTCCATACACTGTTGTTTATTGTTGATTTCTTATGTATAAATAATGAATGCACGAAAGTTGGCTTATGTTTATTGATTCAGTAATGTTTGGATGTTTATTATAGCTTTGATTATCAAGATATTGTGTTGTGAAGGTTTCTTTGTTCTCTTTCTTATATGCAGGGACCAAGCTTTGGAGCTAGCTAGGAGTGCTTCCCAGGTACACTAAAAACTCAAATGGAACTACATGTGAGGACTCACAGGAAATCCTTCTCTTATTCTTAATCTCTACTCTACATCTTGATCTAGTAAGAATCCTAAGCCTTAGAACAAGCTTTCCCTTATTCGGTCTACCCTAGGTTTCAGGAGAACCTGAGACGGTTTCATGTTTTCTCAACCAAACATTAAATCCTATAATAGTTGAAGCATGGCCCAAAGCTTTTTGATTTTGTAATATATTTCAAAAAGAGGTCGCACGACACCTTTTTAATAATTGTTGCAACTTTGAAAAATTTGGAAGTGGGGGATAACAAATGGTGGTGTGGAAAATTATAGAAGTTGGCATGTCCTCTCAATTGTAAAAACCTTGTTTGGATGATGCTAAACAAAGAAACTAGCACGGTTTGATATGATTTACATGTTGAAAAATGTAGCAAGATAGTCTCAATTTGATTTTTCCTTGGTAAAATTGAGAAAAAATAAATTTCCACATCAGCGAACAACTTGAAGGTAGTTAACATGTGCGACATGGATCTTGTCACTCAGTTAGATCAGTAAATTCGAGTTAGAGGGCTTGGAGTCCAGTTAAGCATGTGTGATTGCTAATTTGTAGCAATCAAGGTCAATTATTTGAAGTTGTTTTTAGTTAAACTAGTTCTAACTCTTGATGGAACTAGTGGAAGGTCAGTTGTGCAGTGGGACAATAATCTAACTTAGTGATAATCTAGTTAACTGATCAATAACCCCAAAATAGCTAGTGCATTCAGAGAATTTGATTTCCCTAGTTGTGGTGGAGATTCCAAGGCAGTGTAACATCATTTGTAGACTAGTCTTAAGTGTACAAGTGTTGCATGCAACCAGATGAGCAACCTTTTTAATTTCATAAATTGGAAGAAAAATCCTAAATAATAGGGGCCTAATTCCTCAAGAATTGCGCCATGAAATAGGGGCTCAAGAAAAGGAAAAAATTGACTAAGTTTGGGCTAGAGCTTCTCATTGAGAAGAGAGATAGGTTATTCACTTACAGGTAGAGCTCAGGTTGAAGTAGAAATTGTAATACATTCTCTATTCATTTGATTAATGCAAGCATGTTTAAGGGGTTTTTAGCAGTTGCTTTCCATTAGAAAAATATGGTACATGTGTGTGATTTCTTATTGCATGTCTAAGATTATTGTTCTAAGTTGTGAATTCAATTCCACAGGGCAGTAGAGTAGAATAGTGTCTCTTGATTTAGATTAAAATTTCTTGAGCAGTTGCAATTCTACACCATATTTATAGAGGATATTGACGCAAGATTCACATTAGAACAAGAATTTTGAAATTGTTTCTCAGGAGGATCAAATTTGAAGCTTCAATGTAGTATGATATCTTTAGGGTTGGGAAGATGACATTCAATGGGCTGAGATTAGAGTATGCCTTGGAATGAAACTCGAATTTCATTGCATGGAAGGATCAAATGGAGGTGATGCTTGATGGCAACAAATTTCTAGAATGTGTCAAGACAGATATTGCAAAACCAGGATCAGTTGGTGCCCAAAACCTATCTCAATGGAATAAAGATGTAGCCAAGGTAAGGAGAATAATATTGGAGGGAGTGTGAGACCACATTATATCAAATCTCCATGGGAAAGACACTCCTTTCGTAATGTGGAAAGAACTGAAAAAATTATTCCAGAATAGCAGCAAACATATAAAATTGGCCCTCAAAGACAAACTTTGAAATACCAAGATGTAGAAGAATGACACCATTATGTAGCATCTCAACATATTTACATAATTTCATGATGAGCTTGGGGGGGTTGGTGTGACTATTGCAAAAGATGAGTTGGTGAGCCTAGCTCTTCATGGCCTTCCCAAAAGCTAGCATAACTGTTGGGACTTGGTGAATGGAAGGGAAAAGTTTTCGAAGTGGGATGGTCTGATTTGGTCTAAGAAGAGTTCAGGAGAAATAACCAGGATGGAACTTCATCCAAGGTAGAGGATGAATAAAATTTTGCATTGGTTGAAAAGGGAAAGAAGGGAAAAGGGAAGAAATCTCAAACCAAACCAGAATCCAACCAAGGGGGCAAGAAGAAAGACTTGTCCAAAATGAAATGCTTCAATTGTCATGAATTCATACACTATGCCACGAAGTGTCAACGCAAAGGTTTTAGAAAGAAGAACTCACGAGGAGAAGCATGTGAAGCTTTGGCTTCACATTTTGAGCTTGACTTCACCCTTATCACATGCATGGGAATCACAATTATGGGGAGTGTGTGGTACTTGTAATTTGGTGCCTCGTTTCACATGACAGGGTGTAGAGAGTTTTCTGGTGACTTGGAGGAGAAAGATCTCCAGATGCATATTGAGTTGGGGGATGAAAAGAGGTAAAGTGTTACCTGGATTGGTACAGTAAACTTTTAAAGGGAGTTGGTATCCATTCCCTGTCTCAAAGATGTCATGTTAGTGGTAGGCCTGAAGAAGAATCACATCTCTATTGCAGTTTTGGAAGACCGTGGTTTTGATGTGATCTTCAGCAAAGGGAAAGAATTCCTAAGACACATAGTCATTGAATAGGTGAAGTAGATCGAGGTTCATGTGAAGCCTGTATAAACTTGATGTGAAAAATTGTGCTACATTAAGAAGCAAGGCAAAGAAAGTGTAGAGCCGCCATGTTGGTGAACTTTGTCATAGGAGATTGGGCCATTTGCATCATGGCGCCTTAAATATTATGCAACAAATAACCACTGGCCTCCCCAAAGGATCACTTGAGCAACAACATATCTACAAAGGTTTTACCTTAGGGAAGTATGTAAAATACACATTCCATGGTCGTGACAATAAAGCACATGGATTCTTGGAAAGAGTCCACTCTGATGTTTGCGGAACTTTCTCAATAGCCTTGTTGGGTTGTTGGGGCTTGACCCAGGTTCGAAGTTAAGTAGCCAAACAGATCCCTATACTACTGGCCCTTTCAGCAATAGTCTACGGAGCACAGACTGAGGTCTCACCCGAAGTAGTATGGGGGGGTGCTGGAACTAGGTTTCCGCACCCTTGAGATGTATGATGGTTTGGTTCAGTCCAACTACTCATCCTTACACTCAGGCGCTTCGTGTAGTTCCCTGGCCTTCACGCCCTAATATACTTGCCTTCGCGTAGCCCTAACCAAGGGTTGTGGGGCTTCCGCGCTACTGGAGCAGTCAGTGCTTTGCACTATTTCCCTAAGTTGCACCTAAGATCTTACCTATCTTCCTTCACTAGTTAGTTATCTTCCCGTAAATAGAAGCCTTAGGTTATATTTAGAGTTATACAACACACACATATAAGTTCGCGCAACAAATAAATAGTACACTTGCAATTTATACCCAATAATACATTAAACAGGAAAAGATACATAAATATGGCAAACTTCTCTTTACTAATTCTTCCAATGGTTACAGACTTGAACTGCCCTACACACTCAGCTGCAGGGTCCGCACACTCAAGTGCGGACTACTATGCCTTTATGCACTCAGCTGTAGAGCCTTCTCCTACTCTACGACCCAAGGACACACTTTACACTTCGACTCAATCTCTTAGAATCATCGTGCTTCTTTTTCTATTGGCTATATGTTGTCTCCTACACTTAGAGCCTCGCTCTATTTATATAATCCCATGGTCCGCGGACCATGGGTAGGTCTATCAAGCTGACATTACATTACAAAAATGAGGGCGGACAACCCTGTGACCCTATTATGACTCTGTGCTCCATGCCCATAATTCGTGGAGCTTTTACAAAGGATTTGGTCAAAACTTGGGCTTTAAGCCCCAAAACATGCCTTGGGGGGATCCCATGCCCAATAGGCCCCCAACACAAACATCGTGACTCACCCTCGAGTCACTCTGTCGGTGTGGAGATCTTCACGCCGAGTCCTTCCAACTCTACTCGAACTACTGCAAGGTTGGCAGCGCATTGAGCGGTTGCATACTGGATCTCCTGTACGCGTTGTTCCGAGACCACGGTGTTAGAACTGCTTCCCTGGATTTGTGCCTGTGTCCCCTACATTTGAGCGATCTTGCCTTCAATTGCTACTATGATTGTGAAGGCCTTGTCAATCTAAGGCTGAATGCATGCCTTCAGGACTGCTTCTTTGTTCCATGCCACGTCCACTTGTTCTTTCAATGCTTTGGCCTGTTGCATCCGCACGAGCCTCTGAGTGAGGGCCATCATCTGCATAGTTCCTTTGACATTGTCATATTGTTGTTGGAGTTCATGCACCTCTGTCTCTAAGAACTGGATGTTGTGGTCCTCCTGCAGGTTCGTGAGGACCTCAAATGACTCCTCCAACATTCTGGTGGAGTCCCTCGCTACACTGTCAATCATGTCTAGTCCTGCTATAATAGTGATGGCACGTTGTTCTCTTACTTCCGTAGGGGTGGACGGTTCCGCCTTCAACCGCAACTCTGCAATCTGAAGGTTCAGCTCTAGCTGAACCTTAGTCATTTCTTCTTGTGCCTCGCGCACCCATACTGCTAGCCTGTGGATGCGCGCCTCTACTAGTGTGTCTGCTAGGATGGCCATCTCAGGGACTCTTTGACAGGCTTCTTCCAATACCTATACCAATTGCCAATTTTGTGACACCACTTTGTCACGCTGCAAGCTCAATTGTTCCATGTTTATCTTTTTTCTCACTTATTACTTGCAATGGATAGCTCTCCCTAGCCCGCAGTTATGCAGCAATCCCATCCTGCACAACATATAACATCTCCCGCGAGAGTGCAGCCATGTTGATTCCGAGACCCTTTAGTGTGCTAATCATAGGCATGTTGGCCTCATTTGTTGTCACTAGTGCCCCTTCCGGCAACACTATTGTATTTGTCATCTGAGCGCGTAGCATCTGCTCTACTACAGTTGTCCCTATGGTGAGGCTGGTCAAAAGGGTACCAACCTAAGGAGTGTGCACCTGCAACTCCTACAGCTGCGCTTTGAGGACCCCCAACACAATCTGGTTCTCTTGCGCAAAATTCTGGAGGGCCTCGGAGGTGACGTCGCGCACTGTCTCATCGATGTCATGCAAATCACCCTCGGTAAGGGTGATTGGGTCAATAGACAACTTTGATGCCTTTACCTTCTTGTGTGACCCCATCCGCTCACTTGGGCCCTAGCGCTTTAGCTATGTTGACGCGGTTTGTGGGTCTACGCCTCCCTCCTCTTCCTCTGCTTCTTGCCCATGTGAAGGCAACTTTTGACCCTTGCGCGCCTTCTCGACTACCTCCTGCACTGCTGTTGTTGTTGTTGCTGCGGCCTTTTTTTGTTCAACTGTTGTCTGTGTAGCATCCCACACCTCCTGGGCTTCTGCTACCGCTACCTCCTTCCTTCTCTTCTCTACCAACTATGTCATGCACAGTTTGGCCTCCTCTTTCTTCCTTTGCGTTGCAAACTTCTCCATTGTCGCGATGTCTGGAGTGCGCCACTCCGGTGGCCATGTCTCCAGTACATCAAAGATTATATCGTCCATGGCTACAAAGTGTAGATCTCTCCATTGCTTGGCTAGGTCCTTGCATGCTCTGATGTATATGTTGTGGAGGTCCACTTTAAACTCTACAAAACTTTGCAGGCTGCTATAGACAGTGGGTGATAACTGCAACTTGCGGTTAATCCCCATCTTGAGGTTCATTTCCATGAACAACCAGAATATCTTGCTGTCGCGGATCTGATTTGCGTCCTTCATGGCCCAGAGTGAAGCATACTTCGTGGCCTTTGGCAGATCCCTATCAATTGTGGGGAACTAATTGTCCTCCAGAAATTCCCCTGCCACAAGCACTATGGACAATAGAAGCCATGCATAGTGGAACGTTTTTCCTTGTTCTTGGGCCTCGCGGTAATTCTCTAAGAATTTCTTGCAGAGGAACTCGGACCAATTAAACTGGACATCCTCCGTGCATTTCTCAGCAAGTGCCACCACTGGAGCGGGTACCTCGTCCCCACGGCACTTGCGCATAACCTTACCCGCCAATATCTGGGTCACCACCTCAACTTCTTTGTGGTTGATGTTGGATATGGTGTAGCCCATTTTCTTCTTCTCCAATTTATATTTCTCCTTCATGGCCTCCGCGATGGCCAATTCACTGCTTTTCCCCTCCGAGATATCTGCGAGGTCCTCTCCTTTGCATGGGAGTCGGGTAATGCGGTGAATCAAGTGTTCCGTGATGGGGATGGGCTCCTCCAGCCACAAACACCCACCATGCACTAGGTAGAGCATCTGCCTGATGATGAAAATTGTTATTGGGGTGCGGTGGAGATGCGGCACCCACAGCAGGTTTAGTAACCCTGCCTTTTTCACTCTGCGCAACCACTTTCGTAGCTCTAATTCGGTAACCCCCACCGCAGTGTTCTGCTTAGGCTTCATGAGATTCGTGATCTCTAAGTGAGAGAACTTCTCGTGTTCAATGAGATCCCAATCTTAAAATTTTAAGCTAGGCACCCGTCCCAAGTGCGTGCCCTCAAAAATGATGTCTTCTGGGAGGAGCGGGGTCTGGAGAGAGTTCTTGCTCTCGTCAAGATCCTTGGGCACTTTAGCCTTCCCCTTTCATGGGGGGATATAGGCGGGCATCTTTTTTGGATGGTTTGTAGGCTTATTTTTCTCCTCCATGCCTTCATCCTCATCTTCCTCAATGATAAGGTCCTCCTGATCTTCTTTCTGCTCATTGGTTTCTACCTTAACGGCTTTCCCCTTCTCCTCCATTGTCAGCCTGGTGCACAGTGGGTTTCACAGGGACACACATACTGGAACCATCGCTTGTTTGTCTTTATTTGGTCTTATCGTGCACGGTGATTTAGGGATTTATGCCACAATCCCGATGCCTTTAGGGGCATCCCCTATAGTCAGGGCTTGCGCGGCGTCTTCGGCAATCATTTCTGCAATTTCCATAACTTCCTCAGATGTTGCCATTGTGTCTAACCAGGAATCTATCACTGGAATAATCAAGGGCTCAATCAAAGCTCTGCATAGGTCAAACGGGGCTTTTCTCAGGCTATCGGGGTATATAACTGCTCAATTCGCAAATGACCAAGTGTTGTTTGGTGGGCAGCCCTTTGTAATTTATAGCGCCTTTTGAATTTCAATTCGACCATTCCCCCCAAATCCAGTTCATTAATGCTCCCTTGGCGGCAAATTTTCCCAAATCTTACCCATAAATCGCATCTTAAATGCCTGTCGTCCACTCCATTTGGTCTCAAGTCGAGCATTACATCGTGAATAGTGACTCCAACGGTCACTTCCTAGTCAACTCACGTGGCAGTGCAGCCCCCCTTGTGTGGTTGTAGACCTTGTGACTCTTTGCTTCTGCGCGCAGCTCTTGGGCATAGTAGTTTATAGTCCCGCACCTCCTTTCAACTTCTAGGAGCACTAAGATTTTACTTTCCTCAGCTAGTTAGGTGGCCACACAACCTATATATGATTTCCTTCGATCATCTATCACTCTTCCTGGAAAATATTGACCTTTTATCGTTATTGGAGGTGTCGCGCACTTCATCATCTACAATGCACCACCATGGTTGATTTGTGTAGTAACATGCGGTCCATTCCAAGGCATCAGAATGATCAATTCACAACGATAGTCCACAAACTTGTCAGCGTTATTGTGCGCACCATGTTTTATCATCCTGGTCTCTTTATCAAGAAAATATTTCTTTATCTCGTCCTCAAGCTTTTTGACTTTCGCTTCGACCAAAGCGTTTTTCTCCCTTAATCGTATCCTTTTTTTCCCAAGTTCTTGGAGCCTAAACTTACCCTGTTGGATTTCTTCCTCAGGTCCCAAGCATTCTACTTCATTTGGCTGTGTGATCCCTTGTTTCAAGGCTCTACGAGTTGTCGTATCAGCCGGTGCTTCCATGCGTAGACTAGGCATTTCATGCTCTATGGGGATTATAGCGTTCACTTCATACTTCAGCCTCGGAGGTGCCTGCGTCGTCAGTTTCTTGCATGTGGTCCTATAAGCCCATAGAACCCTCATACACGCAGGTCCCAGTCAGTCCTTTGTGCATTGTGGAACTTGTTCAGTGCTTCACATACTTCGTTAAAGGCTTCTACATGGATAACCTTCTATGCACTTGGTCTTTCCATACTCTATGGTTCCAATCGAAGGTTTTGTTTGCGCCATTGCCTCTCCCACACATGCTTACTGATCGTGTCACCTAACGTGAAGACTATGTGCATCTGCATAGGTTTTGTACCATATGTATGTATCCATCTGGACAGGTGGGCGCACGGACCGTTTCGTTTGAAAATCTTGTCTGTTAATCGCATCTAAGGCTTCCCAAACTGCATGTGCATCATCCTTCTACAATCATGCTAGTCCTCAAAACTTCTTTGGTGCATACCCCACCACCTTGTGGGCGTAGCATGTAGAACCCATTTCAAACCTTCGAAACATTATTGTTCCAGCACCTCACTTTCAAATCTATTTAGGAAGTCATATACTTCACTTAACCCATCATACGTAGGCAGATCCCTTACCTCCATCGACACGAAGCGCAGTGATATCGTCATCATGTTACAGTTCAGTGTGGTTACCTTGTGTAATTGGTTCTGCAATCGTTCTATCTCTTCATCAGAATCTGATGTGCAGGAGATTTCGCGCTCCCATGAGATTCGTCCATCTGCGGTTGGATTCACCCAGTATTGTTCTCGCACGGTTATCTTGTAGATGCAATCCAAATCATCATCTCTGTCGTATTCATGCACTAGCTTTGTGTAGCACAATCCTTATGCAAAATCCAAAGGTACAACTATGCGCAGAGACTTTTTCTCAAAAATCATCTTGTGATTCTTTAGATTTATCACCCCATTCATGTCAGTGGCCCAATCAATTCCTAATAGCACGGGGTAGGGATTTTTGTCATTAACAATCTCTATCACTTCGAAATCTGCTAGTGCGCTTGCTCCTTTGATATCCACTATGATTCCCTGCAATCTCCCCATAGGTAGGATCTTCTGCTGGTTTACCATTTGCAGTTGGATAGGAGACCATTGCAGTGTAGGCCTTCCCATGCGCTCCCAGGTCTACTTCAATAGGACATTCGCATCTGATCGTAGATGCAGAATCACTTGGTCCATCTCATATTCCAAAATCTGTGTGGTTAATCTCATCTCCCTTCTTGTTTGCATCGTGTGCTTTCCAAGCTTCCGGACTATGCGCAGTTCTCCTTACATGGTCCCAGCTCATCTATTTATGAGTTCCTATAGCCGCTTTATAACCTTTCTTTCACGCAATAGCTTCATGCATGTTTCCAAGAAAATTGTGAGCATTGATGGGTCCATTTCTGGCTCTAGTCTGTCTTTATTTCCTGAAGTGGAGGCATCAGTAAAGCTCTTCTTGGCTTCCATGAAGGTTTCCTTAGCACGCTCTAAATCAAAATCTGGTTCCTTCGTTGGTGCCTTGCGAACCCAAGTACTTTATTTGGGCTACTTGCCTTTGTCATCCCCTACCATAATTCCACTTCGGGGCACAATATTCACATTAGGGTCTTCCTCGCACGGCTTAGACCTCATCATTTGTAGGTTCTAAGTCGGGGGAGGTTGGAGTGCTCCTTTATCGTGCAACCTTGTTATCAGTGTGGGACAATCCTTCGTCTCATGATCAAACAATGTACAATACAAGCATTATGGTCATGTTGGATTCATACAATCGCGGGCATATTATATTGGCCCTTCGCAATTGTAACATATCAGCTGTCCACAACCTCTTCTTGGTCCTCCTCCACCTCGGCCTTGTCCGCACCCCTGAAATTCAATTCGCACCATCCCTGCATTTTGGTCAAGGGCCTACGTCTAAGCCTGAACTCTATAAGTAGGAATCTAATCATCATCAACTCATAACTTCTACATGTGTGCTCATCATGGCCTATTGATCTATAGAAATTACATAACAACTACTGTGAATTCTGCATGTACTTCTGTAATGAGTGGCAATTGTTTGTAGCATGCTTTCCTCCTATCTGACAAATTGCAAACCATAATGCAGGTGTCGCGCTTGGTCTTTCTTGTGCCTCGGGTCTCAATGTCATTGGTCCTCCTCCTGTGAGGTAATTCGCCAACACTGGGTAGTGGTCCTTGTCATGTCAGTGACCCTTGCACTTTACACACCATACCTCATCGCGCACTTCTAGGCAAGCTGTCCTGTCTTGTTTCAAACTCTGCATTTCAAGGCACAAGTTTTTCAACTGCGCTGAATCTATTGAACTCCTAGGTTGGGATCTTGTATCAGAGTCTCGTGGAATCTCATCACAACCTCCAAGGGCTCGGCCTGAGTTGTTAGCCTTTGTTGTGATAGCATGTTCCTTAGATGCGGCGTTAACGATGCTACAAACCATTCACGGTGTTGTCCATCCGTCAACTTCATGTTAACTTCGTGAATTGTGCACTTCAGTCTCTGATCCAACTCCCAAGGGGTCTCGCCTAGTAGCATTGTGATTTCCTTGAACCCAATGATCGACTGTGCCTCTAACTTCGGCCTACTAAATTCTTTGTTTAGCGTAGTTTGAATATCTATGATCCTCGCATTCAGATTTTCATTGGAATTCTTAATGTACCAGGTCAGTGCACGATCCTACAGAGCACTGACCAACGTTGCTTTCTTTATATTGTCATCCATGACTCCCTATGCTTCCCATACAGCTTTTATCATGAACCAAAACTGGTCTGTATCTTCATTCCCTACTCCCTTGAACACTGGCAACTTTATTGTGCCCGCCATATTTATTCACAGTGGTGACGGAGGTGGTATGGGTGAAGATGGGGGTGAAGACGGTGAAACTGGCAGTGGTGTGGGTGGGGGTGGTATATGCAAAATTCTTTGTCTTATCAAATTGATTGCACTTCTTGGTGAGACCCTCGCAAGCTCCTCTTTGCCCCCTCGCGGAGGTTAAATAAAGGGGTTAGTTTCTAGTTCTTTACTACCTTTGTTTCTATAGATTCTCCCACTTCGTGTAGCCCCAAACATCAATTTATTCGCATAACCCGTTTTTCACACAGTAGCATTTTAATCCAAGTGTTCAAAGATTTAACGTACTTACCTCGTGACCCTTTGAGGAAGCGTCGTTCTGCCTCGCTATAGTTGACCAAAGAATCTACGGCTAACTCGATGATGAATCCTCCTATAATTCGATCGAGCCAGTGATCAACAGCATGCACGATCTTATCCTTCGATGCTTCCAATCTGCGCACCAATTCTGGAGTCCACACAATAGGTTTACCGAGCTTACACCTTCCTTGGCTATCTTCTAGCTTCGCAATCCACTCGTATAGCTCAGTAGGAAAGATGCGAAGAAAATTTCGTGGATCTCTATGTACAAGTAGCAATCTAACCACTCTTATTTTGATAGTTGTGGGTTCCTATTCTCCTGCACCGTGAACTCGTGAATCTTCCTATCCAACCAATCTTCAATTCCTTTCTTTATCGGATTCTACTGATACGACATCAGACATTTCTATGCAGATCCCGGTCCCAGCAATGGAACCATTTGTTGGCTTGTTGGGGCCTGACCCAAGTTCGGAGTTAAGTAGCCAAACAAATCCCTGTACTACTGGCCCTTTCGGCAATAATCTGCGGAGCGCAGACTGAGGTCTCATCCGAAGTAGTATGGGGGGGTGCTGGAACCAGGTTTCCACACCCTTGAGATGTCTGAGGGTTTGGTTTGGTCCAACTGTTCGTCCTTGTTCACAGGTCACTTCGCACAATTCACTGGCCTTTGCACCCTGATATACTTGCCTTCACGCAACCCTAACCAGGGGCTGTGGGGCTTTCACACTGTTGGAGCAGTGCTCTACACTATTTCCCTAACTTGCACCTGAGATCTTACCTATCTTCCTTCACCAGTTAGTTATCTTCATGTAAATAGAAGCCTCGATTTATATTTAGTTATACATGACACACATATAATTTCACATAGCAAATAAACAATACACTTTCAATTTATACCCAATAATACATTAAACAGGGAAAGATACACCGAAATATGGTAAACTTCTCTTTACTAATTCTTCCAATGGTTACAAACTCGACCTGCCCTGTGCACTCAGCTGCAGGGGTCCGCGCACTCAGCTGCAGACTACTAGGCCTTTGCGCACTCAGCTACAGAGCCTTCTCCTACTCTACGACCCAAGGACACACTTTACACTTTGACTCAATCTCTTAGACTCATCATGCTTCTTTTTCTATTAGCTATATGTTGTCTTCTACACTTAGAGCCTCACTCTATTTATACAATCCCATGGTCTGCAGACCATGGGTAGGTCTATCAAGCCAACATTACATTACAAAAATGAGGGTGGACAACCCTGTGACTCTATTATGACTTCGTGCTCCGCACCCACAATTTGAGGAGCTTTTACAAAGGATTTGGTCAAAACTTGGGCTTCAAGCCCCAAAACATTCCTTGGGGGGGATTCCATGCCCAACAAGCCTCCACTGCCACACCTAAAAAAAAAATTATTTTAATTGATGATTTCTCCAAGAAGTGTTGGACCTTATTCATGTGGAAGAAGGAAGAGACCTTCTCCACCTCAGTAGAATTCAAGGCACTAGTTGAAAAAGAGACTGACAAGAAGGTGAAGGCTATCAAGAGCAACAATGGAGGTGAATATGTCTCCAATGAACTCAAGGATTTATGTGTCAAATAAGGCATTTGAAGAGAGTTGATAACACCCCACAACCCACAGCAGAATGGGGTAGTTGAGAGAAAGAAATAGGGCATTGTTGGAGCTACGAGAGCTATGCTACATGACTAAGGCATACCATTTCATTTGTGGGTAGAGGCATGTAACATAATAGTATACTTGCAGAATCAAAGTCTTCATCAGATTCTTGGTATGATTACATCAGAGGAGGGTTTCTCAAGGAGGAATCTAGATTTGTCTCATTACAAAATTTTTGGAGCCTCTATTTACTGCCATATCTCCAAATATTATAGGAAGAATCTTGAGAAGACATTAAGGTTGGGAGCCTTTGTGGGTTACAAAAAAAGTCCAGACAGCTACCGTGTGTACTTACCATCCCTCAGAATGAAAATTGTGTGAAGAAATGTAAAGTTTGATGAGGAGAAAGTGATGAAGTGCTCTCTTGAGAGAGAGCTTCAAATCCCACCAAAAGAGGAGATTTTATCTCCAAAGGAGGAGCCTCAGGAAGTTGTGGAGAAACCAAAAATTGAGGAGCAGAGAGTGGAGACATCCACTCCAGCAAAACAATCTAGAGAAGGAAAAAAAGAACCAGGGAAGCTGATAGAATTATGCAAGATGCGAGGGAGAATGTGGGATCTCCTTCAAATTTGCATAGGGAAAGGAGGTCACCTAAGAGGTACACTAGTTACATGGATCTAATGAATGAGCTTGTAGAGACTAAGCCATCCTATTTTGAGGAAGAAGTAGAGAAACCTAATTAGGTTGATGCCATGGTGGAATAATATGAACCCATCATGAAGAAAAGTGTTTGGGAAGTTGTCCCAAGACTTGCAGATAAAGCAATTGTAGGTTCGAGATGGATATTCAAGCTTAAGCATGCAACAGAAAAAATCATAGAGAAGTCTAAGGCCAGATTTGTGGCCAAAGGATTCTCTTAAGTTGAGGGAATTGAATATGAGGAAACCTTTTCTCCCGTAGCAAGGTATTCTTCCATCAGATCAATTCTTTCATTGGTTGCGGATATGTGGTGGAAGATGAACAAAATGGATGTAAAAACAAAATTTCTCAATGATTTTATTGAGGAAGAGGAGAACATTGAGAAACCAAAAGGTTTTTAGACCTTTCATAAAGAGTCTCATGTATGCAGACTCAAGCGAGCGTTGTATGGTCTCAAACAAGCGCCCTCTGCTTGGTACACCAAGATCGACAACTATCTCGTTGGTTTTGGCTTCATGAAAAGTGAAGCAGACGCAAACCTCTATCATATATTAGTAGAAGGTAAATTGCTTATTATTGTCTTATATGTTGATCATTTAATATGAACTAGTAATGAAAATCTAATCAGATCTTGCAAGGAGGAACTTGCAAGGGAATTTGAAATGAAGGATATGGGTCTCATGCACTACTTCCTCGGGTTGGAAGTATGGCAAGATGATGGGGAATTGTTTGTGTCTGAAGGAAATTATTCAAATGAGATACTATAAATATTTCACATGGAGATCTCTAAACCCATGGAGACACCTCTGGCGACCAAGTGGAGGAAGGAGGATGCCACTTCAGTTGAAGAAGTGGATGCTACCATTTATCAGCAACTAGTGGGTTCACTAATGTATCTTGTGAACACATGATCATATATGTGCTATGTAATCAATCAACTAAGCCAAGCTATGGTTAGGCTGACCAAATTGTATTGGAAGGCAACAAAGCATGTTTTATGATACCTTAGAGGCACTACCTAGTATGGACTATGGTATAGACAGACAGAGCAAGTGAAGTCGTGTGGCTTCATAGATGCAGATTGGGTAGGGAGTCCATCCAATCAAGAGAGTACATCAAGTGGAATTTTCAGTGTTGGTTCCATAGTGGTTTCCTGGTACAATAGGAAGCAAAGATTTGTGGTGCTCAACTCAGCAAAAGAAAAATTCATGGTTGCAAGTCAAGCAACATGTGAGATGATATGGATGAGAAAGATACTTGTGGGACTATTTGGTCATTTGATGGATCCAACGGTGATCTGTTGTGATAATCAGAGTTGCATTAGTCTCTCTGAGAATATGGAATTTCACGATCGATCCAAGCATATAGATATCTAATATCATCATTTACGGGACTGTGTGCAGAGGCAGATAATGTTACTGCAATACATTCTAGTAGAGGAACATAATGCAGACAATTTGACAAAGGCTTTGTCAAGAGGGAAGTTTAGGTTCCACAGGTTTAGGATAGGGGTGGTTGATAATCCCTTTCTTACTGAGAGGGAGTGTTGAAAAATGCAACTAGAAAGTCTCAATTTAATTTTGTCTTGGTCAAATTGAGAAAAATTGAATTTCCACATCAACAGACAACTTGTAGGTAGTTAACTTGTGTGAAATGACTCTTGTCACTCAATAAGGTCTGTAAATTCGAGTTAGAGGGCTTGGAGTTTAGTTAGGCATGTGTGATTTCTAATTTTTAGTAATCAAAGTCACTTATTTCAAGTTTTTTTTCACTTAAACCGGTTTTAACTGTTGATGGAACTAGTGGAAGGTCAGTTATGCAGTGGGAAAAAAATATAACTTAGTGATCATTTAGTTAGCTGATCAATAAGAAAAAAATATCTAGTGCATATAGATAATTCAAGTTCCCCATCCTTGGTGGATATTCCAAGGCAGTGTAACATCAGCTGTAGACTAGTCTCAAGTGTATAGGTGTTGCATGCAATCAAATGAACAACCTTGGAAATTGCGCAATCAATTGGAGGAAAATTCCTAAATAATAGGGTCTTAATTCCTCAAGAATTTCGCAAGGAAATAGGGGCTCAAGAAGAGGTAGAAATTGACTAAGTCTAGGTCAAGCTTCTCATTGAGTAGAGAGATAAGTTATTCACTTGTAGGTTGAGCTCAGATTGAGCTAGTAATTGTAATACATTCTCTATTCATTTTTTTAATGAAAGTAGGCTGAAGGGGTTTTTAGCAATTAGTTTCCCCTAGAAAGATACCATGCATGTGTGTGATTTATGATTGCATTTCTAAGATTATTGTTCTAAATTTTGAATTGAATTTCACAGAGTAGTAGAGTAGAGTTGTGTCTCTTGATTTAGATTAAAATTTCTTCAGCGTTTGCAATTCTACACCATATTTGTACGGTACAATGTGTAAAAAAAATGGAGAATCAATAAGCCATTTATTTGTGCATTGTGCATATGCAAAAGAGGAATAGGATGAAGCAATAAAATTGACACTTTTGGAAACAAAACTCATAACTTCAAATTAAAATGGGCCTTTTTTGAATTTTGTAGTCAAAATTTACATTTTTTGAGTCAAAATTACAATTTTGGAATCAAAATTTACACTAGAAATTTGTTGTTTTGGGGTTTGAAAATTTTGAAAACAAATATATACATTTTCAAAATCTAAGCCTATACTTATACAAAAGTTGATATTGACACTTTCAAAGTCTAGATTTTGCTTCATTATTTCAAATTTAATGAAATTGGAATTATATGCTATATGTTGAATTTATTTGATAAAAAATGTTGCTACAATGGATGCAATTGTGTGAGTTGTGGTGTCCTTTTAAGAAGTTACTACAAAACTAAAAATTGTACTTCACTAGTAAAAATTAGATAATTTGTAATCGTAAAAAACAACTAGGACATGTATGTAAAGTACTATTTTTTAGGATATGATCAATAATGTATCTATTGTCATTTATAAGGAAACTATGTTTTAGCAATATGTCTCTTAGTTATTAATTGATTGATTTGATTTGTTAGCTTGTTTATATTTACTATTTTAATTAATCAATAGTTGTCATTAGTTTGTAGTATATTTATTAGTTTAACGGGTCATTAATTGTAATCATTTTTTTAAATAATAACTAGGGAATTGTTATTAACAAAATCTATGCTAAATTACATGCAGAGTCCTAATGAATAAAATTTCCAAATTGACCTCAAAATGGACACTACACAGGCCATCCAGTTTGAGTGAAATCTTTTACAGGAAAGTTGGGGGTCCTATGGGTATACACATGATAAAAGGCTACTAATATAAAACATAATTTTGTAGGAATATAGAAACTATATTACAGGAAAAGACTAAAAAAGCCAATATAAACTACATTATTAAGTGGAGAAGCTACTATATTTAGATCCAGAAGGATGGAAGGGGGTGGATATGCCAAATTCCCTGAGGACATAGGAGACCTAGAAGCCCTAGTGCCAGGTTGTTGGAGCTCCTCTAATTCTCTCCATTGACTATAAATTTCATCATCCAATCTTTGAATTGATTGTCTATGCTTGATCAATATTTCCATGGTGGAGGTTAACTAAGTTGTCATTTGGTCCATGTGGATTTGGAGAAAATTGACATGTTCCTACTATTTGGGAGATTCACGATTAGAGCCATAGGAGTCCAATCACCCAAAATCTTGTTGAGAGAACACAACTACCATCTCTGCGATAAGAGGAGATTTTGTCCCCTTTTCCACTTCCACATTCACACCAAAGGAAAAGAACCAAAAACTAATGATCATGCCATAAACTAAAATCCATTAAATCATACATACCTGCAATTTCTTCCACACCAGTGAGACTACACATCCCAAATCTTTCCATGATGAACTTCTTAAAGGATGCTACCTTCCCTTGAGTTAGACAACATCACAAGTGACTGCTCAAGCACCCATTTGGCTACCGTTAATGCTAACACGTGACATAATTATACAGTTTACGGGATCATATGGATCTAGGTGGAATAGTTAACCATTAGTGTTCCCTATGTTTTATGAACTGCTTGTTTAGCCAAAGAATACATTAACCCATTGTGAGAGCACATCCCATGAAACGAGTGAACTTCTTGAAAGAAAGCTAGGCTAGCTTGAATTCTCCTATAGATGGATTGGAGATCCAGATCCATGTGAGAAGTGCCCATATTCAAATACCTTATAATGTTATTGGAGTCCCTTAGAATTATGAGATTTCAAATTTGAAAAATTTTAGCGAGATCCATCCCTTCAAGCAATACATATAGCTCCACTTGGTTGTTAGAAGCTATGCCTAGACTTCAAGATAATTTTAAGTCAATTTTTCCTCCAAGGAAAAAGAACACCCCAAAACCCCTAGGTGTCTGTCACCCTTAAAGTTCCATTAATTTTTAATATGTCTACTATTTTATGTTTATTTATGATATAATAGTTATATAATCATTATATTATTACTAGTTTAGTATTTTTATATTCGTCGTCATCGTCGTCGTCGTCGTCATCATCATCAATGATGTGAATAATTTATGAAATGCCATGAATTTTTATACTGTCATTGTACAATACTGTGTTGATCCAATATTAATGAAATAAACATATAATATTATCTACTTAAACAATAAATAGAAATGCCATATATATGAATGATGTGAATCATAAAGAGATTAATTATATACATATAAACTTGCAATACTAAATAATAATAAACATAAAATCAACTAAGTGTCACACACGTATATCAGAAAAATATTAAATTATAAACATGTAAACTTGCATAAAACAATATGATACATCTATAATTTGAACACACACAATATTTGAAATGTCCAACACAATGCTAAATTGTTTTGAACTAATCCACTAATACATGATAAATGTTGCTTTCATACACAATAAATGGACATGCTACAACAACTCATTTATAGTAGCATTATATGGAATACAAAGAAGCATTCAAGGTTTAGGGTAAAGTTTATGAAGTATAGAAAATAAATTTGGATCCATGTTCTATAAGACATTATTTATGTATCATATGCTTGAACCCCCAAAATTATTCACATTATCATCAATTCCCTATAACTTTTAGGAGGAAGTTTCATAAGCAATGCACCATAATCACATTGGTATTGGACAATATGAATTACATTCGACATACTTTGCATCATATGTGTCTTTCCTATTCTATGAGGCCCTTGTACCAAATTGAATAGCGAATACCCTTTACAATTCACAAACTCAATTCCATTCGGTCAATAGTATTATGTGTTGGCTTGTATGGGCCTAACCCAGGTTCAGAGGTGATTTAGCCAAGAAAATCTTGGTACTATTGGCCCTTTCGGCAATAGTTCGCGGAGTGCGGACTGAGGCCTCACCTGAAGTAGTATGGGAGGGTGCTAGAACCAGGTTTCCACACCCTTGGGATGTCTGATGAGCTTCTGGAGGTCCGCGGTCTGACCTGTCGCTACACGCACTTTCTATCCTTCCGCAACCCACGGTGTTGCTTCAGCGTGGCCCTATTCGGGGCAAAACCCGTATAATACCCAAGCTCCTTGCTATTTAGTCTTTTATTATCCAATTACTTAACTTGTTTATGCAAGACTAATGATTATTATAACATATTCAGCAATCATATCAGTGCGCGTGATAAATAAAACAATATAAATGTAAAGAAAGCAATGCACAACAGGTACACAGAAATAGGAATCAATTTCTCTTTATTAATCTAGATTATAGACTCAACACCGCCTTGTGCACTCAGCTGCAAGGGTCCGTGCACTTAGCTATGGACTCTACTAGGCCTCTACGCACTCAGCTGTAGAGTCTCCTCCTACTACTACGACCCAAGACACTTGGACTCCTCCTCTAAGCTCAAACCATTCGTATTATTTCCTTTTCTTCCTTCACTCATCTTAGAGCCTCGCTCTATTTATACAATCCCATGGTCCAAGGACCATGGGTAGGTTGACATGACTTTACATTACATTACATTACATTTCTTTAGGGTGGACAGCCCTATGACTTAACCTATACTTCGTGCTCCGCGCCTGCAAATTGTGGATTCTTACAAAACCATTTGACTACAACTTGGGCTTTGAGCCCCAAAACATGTTGTGGGGGGGTTCCATGCCCAACACGCCCCCAATACAATCATCATGACTCGTCTCGAGTCACTCTGCTAGTGCGGCGACCTTGGCGCGGAGCCCTTCCAACTGGTCCCGTACTATTCAGAGGTCCGTAGCACACTATTTTGCGATTTGTTGGACCTGCTGCATGCACTCCTCCGATGCTTCTTTGTGAGGATCCGCTACTTGCCTTAGCGCATATAGTTCCTGCATCTGTGCGAGCTTGCCCTCAATGTCAGCCATAATGGTGAAGGCCTTATCAATCCAAGGTTAGACGCGCGCCTTGAGAATTGCCTCTTTCTGTCTAGTGACATCCACCTACTCTTTCAACGCCCTTGCCTATTGCATCTTTTCCAATCGTTGGGTGAGGACGATTGTCTGCGTAGTTTCCCTGACATTATCATACTGTACCTAAAGTTTGCGTGCCTATGTTTCCAGGCGTTTTATGTTGGGGTCCTCCTGCAAGGATGTGAGGACATCAAAATCTTGGTCCAACATACCAGTACAGTCTTGCACTACCAATCCTCCTCCTTGTCATCTGTCTCAATGGTGATAGCCTTGCCCTTTTCTTCCATTGAAAGTTTACCAAACTGCAGATTTCTTAAGGACATGTGAACTGGTCCCTCTGTCTACTTATTTTTCTTGGGTCTTGGCATCCGAGGTGATTTCGGGATTTTCGGCACGACCCCAGTGTCTCCGGGAACATCATGCACCATGGGGTTCTATGCAGGCTTGTGGGTGGTTCCTTTTGTAGAGCCCAAACCTCTCCTAGTAATTGCCATCTTACTTGAGCTATCTGTGGTTGTTCGTGAACTTCGGGGCTCAAATCTTACTCGGTGCTCAACACTCTGTGCTCTAATGAACTGCTCAAATCTCAAATGAACAAGTGTTGTCTCGTGGTTATTCCTTGGAGTTTTATAGCGCCTTTTGAATTTAAATCTGAACGTCCCCCCAAATTTTGGGCCATCAATGCTTTCTTGGCGGTAGATTGCCCCAAATCTATCCCTTAATTCATGTCTTAAATGCCTGTTGCCCGCTCCCTTTTGTCTTAAATTGGACATCTCATCATGAACAACGACACCAACGGTTATTTCCCAGCCTACCCACGTAGCAGCATAGCCCCCTGTGTGTGGGTGCGAACCTTGTGTCCTACTGATTTCGCGCGCACCTCCCTCATCGCACAGCCCCCAAACAGACTCTTTTAAAGTCCTGCACTCTCTTTCAACTGTCTAGAGCACTGAGACTGTGCTCTCTACGGCTAGTCAGGTGGTCGCACCACCTATGCCAGACTTCAAGTCACCTTCCAGCATAGTCCGTGGAAACTTCTCAATTGTCTGCATAACTGTCGGTGCCATGCATTCTACTGTATGCAGTGCGCTTCCCTGGTTACTGCGTTTGGTGAGTTACAATAGAGTCATAAACTCTTGGCGACAATCTTCTAATGCAGTGGTATGGTCATCCATGTCTTGCTTTGTCGTCCTTGGTTTATCGATGAGACATGCTTGCATGATCTCATTTTCCAGCCTTTTGATTTCATCGTCCATCCAAATTCTTTTCTTCCTCAATTGTACTTGGTCCTGTTTGAGTTCGCGAAGTCTAAGGTTCCCTCGTCAGATAGCTTCCTGAATCCTTAGATGTTCATCCTCGTGTAGATGTGTGGTTTCTTCCTCCTGATCATTGCACACTGTCACCATTGCAGGAGCTATTACGTGCGGACTCCATTTTGTATTCTCTTCATAAATTATAGTTTTTACTCTGTTCTACCTCTTTGGAATCGTTTCTGCATTGAAGGTTTTGCACATGGTCTTATAGGCCCATTGAACTATAGGTATGTGTAGGTCCCAATTAGTTCGTCTCACCTGGTAAACCTTGTTCAGTACTCCGCACAGCCTATCGAATTCCTCATCATGGAGAATTGGTAGCGCACCTCGCCTTTCCTGCTGTTGTGGTTTGTTCTAATTCTCTAGTCTGGGGGTGGTGTGCGCTTGTGCAAATTATACAACATATGTTTATACCCATCGAGAAAGGTGGGCGCGCAAGTTGTTTTGCCCCTACTGTTTGGCTTTCGTTCGGAGCTGGGGTTTTCCAAAATGTAGGTGCATCATCCTTCTGCATCCTCACCAGTCCTTAAAATTCCCTTGATATGTACCCTACCATCGTGCGGGTGTTGCACGTATTCCCCACTTCAGTGCATCAAACCACTGTTGTTCTGGTACTGTGCTTTCAAATTTGCTCAAAAATTCATCCACCTCTGTTAGTCCATCATATGTCGATAACTCCCTTGCCTTTGTTGTCACGTAGTGCAATGATCTAATCAACATGTAGCAATTAAGCGTTGTTACTTTGTGCAGTGAATTCTGCCATCGCTCTATCTCTTCGTCTGAATCCAAAGTGCAGGAGCTTTCGCGCTCCCATGAAATCCTTCCATCTGCAGTCGGATTCACCCAATCTTTGTCTCACTCAGTTATCTTGTAAATACAATTGAGATCATCATCACTATCGTTGTCGCGCACCGGTTCAGTGTATCGCGCTCCTTCGGCTGGATGTAGCGGTACTACCATGCATAGTGACTTTTTCTCAAATATCATTTTGCACTTCTTCAGGTTTATGACTCTGTTCATATTGGTGGCCAAGTCTATTCCTAGTAGCATGGGATAGGGATTGTTGTCATTGATAATCTCTATCACTTCAAAATCTGCCTGCGCACTCGCACCTTCAATATCGATTGTCACCCCTTGCAATCTTCCCATGGGCAAAATCTTCTATTGTTTCACCATTCGTAATTGAATAGGGGACCATTGTAACGCGGGTCTACCCATGCATTCCCATGTTTTCTTTGGTAGTACATTCGCATTTGAACTCAAATCCAGGATTACCTGATCCATTTCGTATTCACCTTTTTGTGCAGTCAACCTCATTTCCATTCCTGTGCACAATGCATGCTTTCCAAGTTTCTAGACCACACGTAGTTCTCTTAACCCTGCGCATCTAGTAATAAGTTCTTGTAGTCCTTTGACCGCCTTGCTGTCATGTAGCAGTTTCATGCATGTCTCCAGAAAGGTAGTGAGCATTGAAGGATCCATTCCTGGTTCTAGTTGATCCTTACTACCTGAAGTGGAGGCCTCCATGAAGCTCTTCTTAGCTTCCATGAATGTCTCCTTCACGTGTTCTAAATCAAATTCGGGTTCCTTTGTAGGAGCCTTGTGAACCCACGCACTTTCTTCTAGCTGCTTCCCTTTATCATCTCCCATGGTCATACCGCTCTTGAGCAACATGTTTATATTTGGGTCTTCTTCTCTCAACTCAGACCTCATCATTTGTAAATTCTGGGTTAGAGGGGGCTGGAGTACCCCCTTTTCACACATCCTCGCTATCAGTGAAGGGTAGTCTTCTGCCTCATGATCAAACTGTGTACAGTACCAACATGATATTCTTGTCAGGTTTGTACAATCACAGGCATAATGCCCTGACCCTCCGCAATTGTAACAAATTAGTTGTCCATGACCCCTTCCTGGTCCCATTCCACGATGACCCCGCCCGCACCCCTGAAATCCAGCACTTGTCATCCCTGTATTTGGGTCAAGGGCTCATGTTTTTGTCTGCACCCTATAGGAAGGATTTTGATCCATCATTAGTTCGTAGCTTCGGCAGGTGCGTTCATCATGGCCTACCAACCTGCAGAAATTACAAAACATTTGCTGGGACGTCTACATATAATTCTGCAACAAATGACAATTGTCTGTTGTGCGTTTTCCTCCTATCTGGCAGATCGTGCACCATAGGGCATACGCCACACTCAACTCTATCTATGCCTCTGGTCTTAATGGCATCGACCCTCCTCCTGCCAAGTAGTTGGCGAACACTGGACAGTGGTCCTTGTCGTGCCCTTGGCCTTTTCATTTTATGCACCATACTTCCTCGCGAACCTCCGTCCAAGGTGTCCTGTCCTGTTTCAAACTTTGCATTTATAGACACATATTCTATAGTTACACGTGGATTTGTTGGAATCCTAACCTAGGGTCTTGTATAGGGGTCTCGTGTAATCTCATTGCCATTTCCAATGCTTCGACCTGGGTGGAAATTTTTTGCTGTGACAGCGTTGTCCTTAGGTGTAGCGTGAGTGAGGCCACAAACCATGTGCGATGTCGTGCATCCGTTAATGTCATATTGGCTTCGCGGATCGTACTCTTCATCCTTTGATCTAGATCCCAGGGGGTCTCACCTGGGAGCATCGCAATCTCCTTAAACTCGATGATTGATTGTGTTTTTGACTTTGGCGTGCTAAATTCCCTATTTAGGTGGCCTGGATATCTGTGATTCCTGCATTCGGGTGGTCATTAGAATGCTTGATATACCATGTTAATGTGTGATCCTGCAGCGTGCTCACCAACATAGCCTTTTTAATATTATCATCCACGACACCCTGTGCTTCCCATACGGCTCTTACCATGAACTAGAATTGGTCTGAATCTTCATTTCCCACTCCTCTAAATACCAGTATTTTGATCGCACTCGCCATACTGAACTGTGGTGGTGGCGGAGGTGGGGTGGGTGGAGATGGAGGTGAGGAGGGTGAGATGGGTGGCAGTGTGGGTGGAGGTGGTAAATGCAGAATATGTTGCATTATCAGACTGACCGTGCTTCTCGGAGAAACTTTCCCGAGCTGTTCCTCGCTTTCCCGCGAGGATGAAATTAAGGTACTGTTTTCTAATTCTTCACTACTTTTGCTTCTGTAGATCTTCCCGCTTCGCATAGTGCCAAACATTAATTTATTCTCATAACCCTCTTTTCACAAAATAGCATCTTAATCCAAGTGTTCAAAATTTTAATATACTTACCTCGCGGTCCCTTGAGAAAACGTCGTTCTGCCTCACTATAGCTGATGGTTGTGTCGACCGCGAATTCAGTGATAAATTCTCCTATTATTCAGTCGAGCCAATGGTCCATAGCTTGTGTTATCTTATCTCCTGATGCTTCTAGTCTGTGCACTAATTCTGGAGTCCACACTATTGGTTTGTCGAGTCTACACCTTCCCTGGCTATCTACTAACTTCACAATACATTCATACAGCTCAGAAGGAAAGGATGCAAAGAAAATTTTGTGGATTCCCTTATACAAGTAGCGCTCCAACCACTATTCCTTAAATACTCGCGGATTTCTATTTTCCTACGCCGTGAACTCGTGAATCTTCTTGTCCAACCACTCTTAAATTTCTTTCTTCGTTGGATTCCAGTGGCACGACATCAGACATCCTTTATGCAAATCCCGGTCCCAGCAACAGAACCATTTGTTGGCTTGTATAGGCCTGACCTAGTTTCAGAGGTGATTTATCCAAGAAAATCCTGATACTATGGCCCTTTTGGCAATAGCCTGTGGAGCGCAGACTGAGGTCTCACTTGAAGTAGTATGGGAGGGTGCTAGAACCAGGTTTCTACACCCTAGGGATGTCTGATGAGCTTCTAGAGGTCCGCAATCTAACCCGTCACTACGCGCACTTGTTATACTTCCGCAACTAGTGGTGCTACCTCCGTGCAACCCTATTCGGGGCATAGTCCATATAATACCCAAGTTCCTTGCTATTTAGTCGATTATTATCCAATTACTTGCCTTGTTTATGTAAGACTAATGATTATTATAGCATATTCAACAGTCATATTAGTGCATGTGATAAATAAAACAATATAAACGTAAAGAAAGCAATGCACAACAAATACACAAAAATAGGAATCAACTTCTCTTTATTAATCTTCAATCTAGATTACAAACTCGACACTGCCCTACGCACTTAGTTGCAGAGCCTCCTCCTACTACTACAACCCAAGACACTTAGACTCCTCCTCTAAGCTCAAATCATTCATATTATTTCCTTTTCTTCCTTCACTCATCTTAGAGCCTCACTCTATTTATACAATCCCATGGTCCACGGACCATGGGTAGGCTGACATGACTTTACATTACATTGCATTAGTTTAGGGCGGACAGCCGTATGACTTAACCTATACTTCGCGCTCCGCGCCCACAAGTCACAGAGTCTTACAAAACCGTTTGACTACAACTTGGGCTTTGAGCCCCAAAACATGTTGTGGGGGGATTCCATGCCCAACATTATGCATCTTATCTCATTGAGTAATAATTAACAATGGACCATTGAATCTCCTATGAAGAGGTTTAGCAAAATTTGTTGTAAAGCATTCATTCCTTGTTGGAGGCTACTCCTCATGCTTGGAAAAGTGCTCCATACTAGGATCTAAAATTTCTCTTTGCATATGGAATGTGACAAAAACAATAGAAGAGAATTAGGACTAATTATGTTTAATAGAAAAGAACTAATATATTTAATATTGATTAATATACAATTATTACTTAGATATTTAGATGTTGAAAAGCATGCAAAACTACACATTCTCTATACGTTGTGTTAAGAGATCCATGGATTTCTAAGTACCAAGCTTAATTATTTTGAAGTTTCATTAGAATACAATCATCACTAGTTGTGTTGTACATCAAATAAATCATTCTCAAAATGATATTATTCAATCTCTTGAATAGAATAAAACATTACCTATTCAAATCTGGTAGCAAACAATTTCATCAAAAAAATAATGTTTATTTTTACCATTGACCAACAATAAAATGTAAAAGCACATAGAAACTGTATTCATACAGACTTGTTATAATTATATGTATCACTACTATAAAATTGAACAATAGTCTTATCAAGATCGTGACTATCAATTGGTATGTACCCATTCTATTTAACCTAATATGGCTCTCTTTTTGGTCATTCAAAAGCTTCATTTATACTCGATGGTGGGTGGAGCGTCCACTAGAAACATCAGAAATTTCACACTCACTCCACATTTATTCCAGAAGCAGCATCATTTGATATGAATTCTAACTACAAAAGCCTACATTCACAAATTCAAAATCTATATGGAGAGGCATGTCTTAAAGAGACAAGGATTTTTGAGAATATTTGTGCTAAGATTGCAAAAAGAGCAGTTGATCTATTCTAGCCATTAGCGCCCATTCTATTTAACCTAATATGGCTATCTTTTTAGTCATTCAAAAGCTTCATTTTTCTTTGATGATGAGTGGATCATCCACTCAAAATGTCAGACGTTTCACAATCTCTCCATAGTTCTTCGAGAAGCAATAACATTCAATATCAATTCAAACTATAAAAGCCTACACTCACTGTCAAGCCAGGCAGTAACTCCATAAGGAAAAAATTATTTGTGTGTTATATTCCATCAGGTAGGTGTTCGTTATATACATGAGGGAGAGACTGTTCAGTTCATCTCCCGATGACTGTTCATATTTCTAATTTATTTATTTACATAAATTCACCTAATCACAAGGATTAGGTGTCAACATTCCCCCCCTTAATCTGAAGGGATGTTGGTGAGTCCAAGCATCATTCTGAATCATTCAAGATTTTCTCTTCCAAGTGCTTTGGTGAAGATGTCTGCAATTTTCTCATTTGTGGAACAATGATGGAGATGGATTGTTTTGGCCTCAACATGATGTTGAATCAGATGATATTTAGTATTGATGTGCTTTGTTCGATCATGGAATTTTGGGTTCTTGGCCAACTTTATTGCAGAGGTATTGTCAATCATGAGTGGAGTTGTTTGTACTTGTTTTAACTACGGATCTTCAAGAATTTTCCTGAGCCACACAATTTCTTTTGTTGCTTCAGCTGCTGCCATGTATTCTACTTCTATTGTGGAATCTGTTGGAACTGATTGTTTGTGTGATCTCTAGGAGACAGCTCCTGATCCAAGACTCATAGCATATCCTGAAGTTGATACCCCAGTTTCTTTGTCTCCCTCGAAGTCTGAATTAGAGTATCCAATCAAGCTGAAGTCGTCCACCTGTGTATACTTGATTCCAAAGTCTTGAGTTCCCTTCAAGTACCTTAGAACTCTTTTTGCAGCAAACCAATGTCCCTCACATGGCTTTTGCATAAACCTAGAGAGGATTCCAACAACAAACGAAATGTTTGGTCTAGTAGTAGTTAGGTAGTTGAGACTTCCTACAAGCTATCTATACTTTGTTGCATCCTCAAATTCTTTTCCTTCAATAGATGTGAGCTTT